>PVJC01021157.1:0-28494 GCA_004026665.1 Murina feae | reverse complement strand
GAAAACTGTGGTACATCTACACAATGGAATACTATGCTGCTGTAAAAAGGAAGGAGTTCTTAGCATTTGCAGGAGTATGGATGGAGCTGGAGAACATAATGCTAAGGGAAATAATCCAGTCAATGAAAGAAAAATACCACATGTCCTCACTCATCTATGGATAATAATAACCATTATAAACTGGTGAACAAAAATAGACACCAGGCAGAGCAGCATCAAGCAGACTGTCTTATTACAGCAACAAGGACAGGAACATTGGGGAGTGGTAACAGATCAGCCAAGGAACTTTGGTGAATGCATTTGAGCACAAATAATGAACACAAAACACTGGGGGTTAGGGGAGGTAAGCTGAAGAGCAGGAGAAAGAAGAGATATATGTACCAATCGTTGTAAAACTTTATGTAATAAAAAAGAAAAAAAATGTCTTGTCACTGTGAGGAAAGTATATAAGAAGGTTCTTGTACACTGTGGAAAAAAAAACAGAAAAAGAGCTACAAGCACACTATAGGAATGAGAGAACACACTGAGAACTAACTGAAAGGACCACGAAACTGAGCAAAAGTCATGGCAAACTAGTGTAAATCACATCTCACTTTGAGCATAGTGCAGAAAGGTGTTTGTACCATTTTGAAAAGTCTCTGAAATTGAGCAGTGACCACACCACAGCACACATTTAGTAACAAGGAGAAGATGTTGGAAAAGAAGCAGTTACTTCCACCCTATAGTTTCCAAACAAGTGAAAATCATTTTGGAACATGCAAAAACATGTAGAAATGTTTTTATACAATAAGGGGAAATGCCTTACATAGAGGAGTGATCACATATTAGCACAGGGTTGGAAGCCCTGAGAATTCACTTGAAACAATAGTAAACATAATTAACATGAGGAAAACTGCTGGAAATCAATTGTCAAGAATAAGAAAGAGTGCAGAATGTTGTGCACATGATGTGAGAAGTTATAGCTACCAGCACAGAGCACACTACATTAAAATCTTAGAAACTACTGGGAATTCTGTCACTAGGAACAGTGCCCTGGAGAAAGTAGTTAGGCTGCAGGGAAATCATTTCACAGTGTGAAGAAGGCGTATGGAAAGTTCTCTTGTACAATATGGAAAAAATACCTAAAATAGAGCAATTAACACACCATGGCATTGTGATGAAACACTGAGAATTCACTGAAATGAGCACAAAACGGAGTGAACATTGGAAACCAAGTGTACATCACAGCTCACTTTGTGCATAGTGTGGAAAGGTGTCTGTTCAATTCGGATAAATTCCTGCAGTAGAGCAGCGAGCACAGCACAGTGTCAGAAACCACTAGGAAATGCTTCAAAAGAAGCAGTCACTCATATCACATAGTTGGAAAACAAGTGAAGGTGATTTTGGAACACGAGGAAAGATGCAGGAATGTATTTATACAATGAGAGGAAATGCCTTACATTGCGCAGGAGCTGTACCATAGCACAGTGTTAGAAACCCCGGAAGACTCACTTGAAAGCAAATCTCAACGGTAACAAAGAGTTGGGAATCCCTAGTAACAATCAGGGAAGAGTGCAAAAAAGAGGAATGTACAATGTGAGAAAATCCCTGGTGAAGTACACAAAGCACACTGTAGCACAGTTATTGCCACCCTATAGGAAAAGGCAGCAGTGCATTGAACAAATTAGCAAGGTAACTCATGGAAATAATTTCTCAGTGTAAGCAAAGAGTACAGCAATGCTTTTGTAATCTGTCAAAAAAAACCCTGAAATACAGCAGTAAGTGATCTCGAGCAGTTTGAGAATCCACCGAGGATGCTCTCAAAAGCAACAGGACAGTTAAATAGAAGACAATTGTAAATCACTTCCTTCTCACTGCGAGGTAAGAGCATAGAAAAGTGTTTATGCAATCCGGGTTAATGCCTGACATACAACAAGAAACACACTCTATGCCTCAACACAGTGTTGAAAAACCTGGGAACTCCTTGACAAGAAGTAGCCATCTTGCTCTTTCCCTTCTACTGGTACCCCTATAATTCTGATGTTTGTGTGCTAGAAGTTGTCCCAGAGACCCCTTACACTATCTTCATACTTCTTGATTTTTTTCTTTTCTTTTATTTTTTGCCTTTTCCAGCTGGGTGAGTTTTGCTTCTTTACATATCTTTGACTTGATTCTTGCAATCCTCTCGTCTGCTGTTGGATCTCTGTATATTATTCTTTATTTCAGTCAGTGTATGCTTAATTTCTAGCTGGTTCTTTTTCATACGCTCGAGGGTCTCAAAATTTATCGGCAGTCTATAGAATATTCTTGAAAAGTCTTATAACCGTGGTTTTGAACTCTATATCCAGTCGTTTGCATTCCTCCATTTCTGTCTTTTGCGATTTGTTTCTTATTCTCCGTATTTGGCTTTCTCTGTTAGGTGTCCTATAGCGCCCAGTGATTCAGCCTCCCCAATCACCTGGTGGACACTCTTGATGTATGCCTTTGAAGGCAGGGTGCACAGTCTTGTTGTTATCACTGGGAGGTATCACTGGGAGGAAATGATCTGCAGGCTTTTCTTCTTGTACTTTGGGGTTTGGATTTTTTGGAGTTCTGCCCCAGCTGCAGGTTATGCTGAAGGCTGGCAGGCACACAGCTTGGGCGGGGTTGTAGGTGGGGTGGGGCAGGGTCTCAGAGTCACAAGGCGGAGCAAACCACAATGGCTGGTTTTCTGCAGCTGAGTCTGTGCACGCCTCTCAGTCCCCAAATCTCCGCGCCAGTGACTCCTGTGAACAGCACTGGCAGAAAATCACTAGTATTCAGCACCGCTACCCAGCAGGCCGTGTCGCACTATTTGCCACTACGGAAGTCCACAATCTCCACTGTAGCCACGAACCCAACCGAGCGCAGCAGCCACTCCCCTTCGCCCGCACGTCCCTGGGTACCATTCATCTTTGGTGCAGGGTGCTTCCACTCAGTCTCAAAGCACTCCTTTTCTTGACTTCTGGTTGCAAAGCCTTCCCTCCCTTGCTTCTGGAGGATAGCTGTTTATCGGTATAGTTGTATTTAAAAATATAGTTGTGGAGGCTGCGCATATAAATATATACCTCATGCCCACATCTTGATTCTTCTGAGAAAGGCGTTTGACAATGTGGGGAACGCAGTGCTTAAGCGCAGTAAGCACATAATCTTGAAACTTTGAATTTATTGTACTGCAACGGTACACTGGACTGAATGGTTTCAACACAGGAGAAAATCACTTCACAATGGGAGAAGAGGGTAGAGAAATGTTTACACACAGTGGAAATGCCTTCCATAGGGCAGTAATCACAGGAAAGCACACAGTTAGCAACCTCAGAGGTGTCACCGTAGAGCCAAACTGAAGTTAAATAAACAGTTGGAAATCACTTGGAAACATCAGGGAGAATGCAAGGGAGATGTGGGTGCAATGTGAGACAACGCCTGATAAATGCAGAAAGCACATTATACCCCAGTTTAAGAGACCCAATAGGAAATCACTGCAAAGCAGCAGAAAACTGGACAACATAGAAAGCTCATGGAAATGCCTAGTCACTGAGAGGAAATAATATAGAAAGGTTCTTGTACACTACGGGAAAACCCTGAATCAGAGCTACAAGCACACTATAGGAATGTGAGAACACACTGAGAACTAACTGAGAGGATCACAAAACTGAGCAAAAGCATTGGCAAACTATTGCAAATCACATCTCCCTTTGAGCAGAGTGCAGAAAGGTGTTTGTAGCATTTCGGTAAGTCTCTGAAATTGAGCAGTAAGCACACCACAGCACAGTGTTAGAAAGCAGGAGGACATGCTTGAAAAGAAGCAGTTACTCCCACCCTTTAGTTCCCAAACAAGTGAAAATCATTTTGGAACATGAGGAAACATGTAGAAATGTGTTTATGCAATAAGGGGAAATGCCTTACATAGAGCAGTGATTGCACCTTAGCACAGGGTGGGAAGCCCTGAGAATTCAATTGAAACAAAAGTAAACATAATAAACATGAGGAAAACTACTGGCAATCACTTGTCAAGATGCCAAAAGAGGGCAGAATGATGTGCGCATGATGTGAGAAGTGTGTGGCAACCAGCAGAGAGCATGCTACACTACAATCTTAGAAGTACTGGGAATTGTGTCACTAGGAACAATCCCTGGAACAAGTACTTAGGGCGCAGGGAAACCACTTCACATTGTGAAGGAAGCGTACGGAAAGTTCTCTTGTGAAATACAGGGAAAATACCTAAAATAGAGCAGTAAGGAAACCTTGGCAGTGTGATGAAACACTGAGAATTCATTGAAATGAGCACGAAATGGAGTGAACATTGGAAATCAAGTGTAATCCCAGCTCACTTTGTGCATAGTGTGGAAGGTGTCTGTACAATTCGGGTAAATCCATGCAGTAGAGCAGTGAGCACACCACAGCACAGTGCCAGACACCAGTAGGAAATGCCTGAAAATTAGCAGTCACTCATACCACATAGTTCGAAACAAGTGAAGGTGATTTTGGAACACAAGGAATGATCTCGGAGTGTGTTTATACAATGAGGAGAAATGCCTTACATAGCGCAGGACCCGCACCTTAGCACAGTGTTAGGAACCACAGAGAACTCACTTGAAAGCAGATCTCAATGGTAATAAAGTGTTGGGAATCCCTAGTGACAATCAGGAAGTGTACAATAAAGAGGAGTGTACCATGGGAGAAAATCCCTGGTCAAGTACACAAAGCACACTGAGGCACAGTCGTAGTCAGCCTATAGGAAATGAATGAAAGGCAGCAGTGCATTGAACAAACAAGTGAGGTAACTCATGGAAATGATTTCTCAGTGTAAGGAAAGAGTACTTCAAGGCTTTTGTAATCTATGTAAAAAAACCCTTAAATACATCAGTAAGTGCTCTCCAGCTGTGTGAGAAACCACAGAGGATGCTCTCAAAAGCAGCAGGACACTGAGGTAGAATACAAGTGTAAATCACTACCTTCTTACTGTGAGGTAAGAGCATAGAAATGTGTTTATGCAATCCGGGTTAATGCCTTACATACAACAGGAAGCACACTCTGTGCCTCAACACATTGTTGAAAACAACTGGGAACTCCTTGAAATGAAGTAGTCATTGGTCCCAAATTCTTTGCAAACCAGTGAACATCACTTGCCAACATGGGGAAAGAGGTAAGAGAGGTGCTTGACAATGAGGGAAAATCAGTGCTTATGCGCAGTTAGCACCTTACAGCACACTGTCGGAAACACTCTGAATTCAAGAATCGGAAACGGGAGAAAATCACTTTGCTATGGGAGGAAAGAGTGCAGAAATATGTTCCTGCAAAGTGTGGAAATGCCTTACATGGAGCAATTAATTGAGGCAGAGTTCAGGCTCAGAAGCCCTGAGAGTTCGCTCGGGTGCGAAATTAAAAAGATGATATAATAAACACTGGGATGACTGTTGGAAATCACTTCTAATAATCACGTTATATTGCAGAAAGAAGTCTGCAGAATTTGAGAAATCCATGGCAAAGTGCAGAGAGCGCACTATACTACAGTTTTAGAAACCAAAGGTAAATCACAGCACAGGAGTGATAAAGTAGACTGACTAGTCAGGGAATACTTCTCAATGTGAGGAAAGAGGATAGAAAACTTTTTGTACCATGTGGGTACAGACCTGAGTTGCAGCAGTAAGCTACTGAATTGCAGCAGTAAACACACTACGACAGTGAGACAAACCTCTGAGACTTCACTGAAGAGTCCCGTGAAAGTCTGTCAAATTGAGAACAAGGCAAATCAGTGCTCGCTCACTGTTAGGAAAAGTTTAGAGAGTTTTGAGGACCATGCTAGCAATTCATTGACAAAGAGCAGTAAGTGCACTATAACAGTGTTTTTGAAACACATAAGAAGGCCCTGAAAGAAACAGTCCTTATTCCAAGTAGTATGAAAACATGTGAAGATCACTGTGGAACTTGAGGAAAGAGAAGAGAAAGGTGTTTGACAATGTGGGGAACGTAGTGCTATAGCGCAGTAAGCACATTATCTTGAAACTTTGAATTCACTGCATAGCCACAGTAAACTGGACTGAATGGTTAGAACACAGGAGAAAATAGCTTCACAAGGGGAGAAGACAGGGTAGAGAAACGTTTACACACAGTGGATATGCCTTCCATAGGGCAGTAACCACACCAAAACACACTGTTTTAGAAACCCTGTAGGAAATCACTGCAGAGCAGCAGAAAACTAGACAACATAGAAAACTCGTGGAAATTCCTTATCACTGCGAGGAAACAATATATAAATGTTCTAGCGGGAAAAACCCTGAAACAGAAGTACAAGCACACTATAAGAAAGACTGTATAAATATGTTCATGCAAATGGGGGAAAAGCCTTACTTGGAGCAGTTAATAGCAGCAGAGCTCAGGCTCAGAACCCCTGAGAGTTCGCTTAGGTGAGTAATTAAAAAGATCATATAATAAGCACTGGGATGACTGTTGGAAATCACTTCTAATAACCAGGTAATTGTGCAGAAGGATATTTGCAGAAATCGAGAAATCCATGGCAAAGTGCAGAGAGTGCACTATATCACTATTTTACAAACCAATAGGAAATAACAGAAAAGGAGTGATAAAGTAGACTGACTAGTCAGGAAATACTTCTCAATGTCAGGAAAGAGGATAGAAACCTTTTGGTACCATGCAGGTACACACCTGATTTACAGCAGTAAGCTGCTGAATTGCAGCAGTAAGCACACTCCAGCAGTGAGACAAACCACTGAGACGTCACTGAAGATCCCAGTTAAAGTGAGTGAAATGGAGAACAAGGCAAATCAGTGCTCGCCTACTGTAAGGAAAAGTGTAGACAGTATGGAGTACAATGTGAGCAAATCACTGGCATAGAGCAGTAAGTGCACTATACCAGAGTTTGGAAACAACTAAGAAGGCCCTGGAAGAAGCAGTCCTCATTCCAAGTAGTATGAAAACAAGTGAAGATCACTGTGGAACTTGAGGAAAGAGAAGAGAAAGGCGTTTGACAATTTTGGAACATAGTGCTTAAGCACAGAAAGCACATTATATTGAAACCTTGAATTCACTGTACGACAATTTTAAACTGGACTAAATGGTTTCAACACAGGAGAAATTGCCTCACAATGGGAGAGGATAGAAAAATATTTACACACAGTGGAAATGCCTTCATTAGGACAGTAATCACACCAAGCACACTGTTAGAAACCCCTAATGATTCAGTGGAAAGCCAATCTGAACTGGAATAAACAGTTGGAAATCACTGGGAAAGATCAGGCAAGAGTGCAAGAAAGGTGTGGGTACAATGTGAGACAACTCCAGGTAAAAGGCAGAAAGCACATTATACCCCAGTTTTAGAAACCTAAGGGAAATCACTGCAAAGCAGCAGAAAACTGGACAACATAGAAAACTCATGGAAATGCCTTGTCACTGTGAGGAAAGAATATAGAAAGGTTCTTGTACACTGCGGGAGAAACCCTGAAACAGAGCTAAAAACACACTATAGGAATGTGGGAACACACTGAGAACTAACTGAGAGGAGCACGAAACTGAGCAAAAGCCTTGGCAAACTAGTGCAAATCATATCTCAATTGGAGCAGAGTGCAGAAAGGTGTTTGTACCATTTCGTTAAGTCTCTGAAACTGAGGAGTAAGCACACCACAGCTCAGTGTTAGAAACCAGGAGGAGATGCTTGAAAAGAAGCTGTTACTTCCACCCTATAGTTTTCAAACAAGTGAAAATCGTTTTGGAACATGAGGAAACATGTAGAAATGTTTTTATACAATAAGAGGAAATGCCTTACATACAGGAGTGATTGCACCTTAGCACAGGGTCGGAAGCCCTTAGAATTTACTTGAAACAAAAGTAAATGAAATAAAAGTGAGGTAAACTGCTGGCAATCCCTGTGAAGTCGCCGAAAGAGTTCAGAATGGTGTGCACATGGTGTGAGAAGTCTCTGGCAACCAGCAGAGAACACAATACACTACAATCTTAAAAACTAGTGTTAATTCTGTCACTAGGAACAGTGCCCTGGAGAAAGTAGTTAGGCTGCAGGGAATTGCCTTCACAGTGTGAGGGAGGCCTATGGAAAGTTCCCTTTTACAATATGTGGAAAATAACCAAAAATAGAGCAGTAAGCATACCATGCTGTGTGATGAAACACTGAGAATTCACTGAAATGAGCATGAAACGGACTCAACATTGGAAACCAAGTGTACATCACAGCTCACCTTGAGCATAGTGTGTTAAGTTGTCTGTTCAATCCGGGTAAATCCCTGTAGCAGAGCAGTGAGCACACCACAGCACAGTATCGGAAACCACTAGGAAATGCTTGAAAAGAGGCAGTCACTCATACCACATAGTTGTAATACAAGTGAAGGTGATTTTGGGACACGAGGAAAGATATACGAATTTGTTTATACAATAAGGGCAAATGCCTTACATAGCACAGGAGTCGCATCTTAGCACAGTGTTAGGAATCCCGGAGTACTCACTTGAAAGCAGGTCTCAATGGTAATAAAGATTTGGGAATCCCTAGTAACAATCAGGGAAGTGTGCAAGAAAGAGGAGTGTACCATGTGAGAAAATCTCTGGTCAAGTACAAAAAGCACACTGTAGCACAGTCACAGCCCCCTATAGGAATTCTTGAAAGGCAGCAGTGCATTGAACAAACTAGTGAGGTAACTCATGGAAATGATTTCTCAGTGTAAGCAGAGTACAGCAAGGCTTTTATAATCTGCGGAAAAAACCTCTGAAATACAGCAGTAATCACTCTCGAGCAGTTGAAGAAACCACCGAGGATGCTCTCAAAAGCAACAGAACACTGAAATAGAAGAAAAGTGTAAATCACTTCCTTCTCACTGCGAGGTAACAGCGTAGAAAGGTGTTGATGCAATCCGGGTTAATGCCTGACATACAACAGGGAGCACACTCTGTGCCTCAACACATTGTTGAAAACAACTGGGAACTCCTTGAAAAGAAGTAATCATTTATACCAAATGGTGTGCAAACCAGTGAAAATGATTTGAGAACATGGGGAAAGATTGCAGAAAGGTGCTTGACAATAAGGGAAAATCAGTACTTAAGAGCAGTTAGCTCCTTACAGCACACTGTCAGAAACACTCTGAATTCATGAATCTGAAATGAGACAAAATCACTTTGCTATGGGTAGAAAGAGTGTAGAAATATATTCATGCATAAGGTGGAAATGCCTTACATGGAGAAGTTAATAGCAGCAGAGCTCATCCTCAGAACCCCTGAGACTTCGCTAGGGTTGCAAAGTTAAAAAGGTGATAAAATAAACACTGGGATGACTGTTGGAAATCACTTCTAATAATCAGGTAACAGTGCAGAAGGATGTTGGCAGGATTTGAGAAATCCATGGCAAAGTTCAGAGAGCACACTATACCATATTTTAGGACCAATGGAAAATCAAAGAACAGGAGTGGTAAGTAGACTGAGTAGTCAGGAAATACTTCTCAATGTGAGGAAAAAGGATAGAAACCTTTTTGTACCATGCAGGAACAGACCTGAATTGCAGCAGTAAGGTGATGAATTGCAGCAGTAAGCACACTCCGGCAGTGTGCTTCACTGAGACTTCACTGAGACTTCACTGCAGAGCCTCGTGAAAGTGAGTGAAATGGAGAACAAGGCAAATCAGTGCTGGCTCACTGAAAGGAAAAGTGTAGAGTGTTTTGAGTACAATGTGAGCAAATCACTTACATAGAGTAGTAAGTGCACTATACCAGAGTTTTGGAAACAGCGAATTAGGCCCTGTAAGAAGTAGTTTTTATTCCAAGTAGTATGAAAACAAATGAAGATCACTGTGGATCTTGAGGAAAGAGAAGAGAAAGGCTTTTGACAATGTGGGGAATGCAGTGCTTAATCGTAGTAAGCAAATTATCTTGAAACTTTGAATTCACTGTACGGCAACAGTAAACTGGACTGAATGGTTTGAACACAGGATAAAATCTCTTCACAATGGGAGTAAAGAGCGTAGAGAAATGTTTACACAGTGGAAATGCCTTCCATAGGGTAGTAATCACAGGAAAGCACAGTGCTAGAAACCCCTGAGGAGTCAATGGAAAGCCAAATGAACTGGAATAAACAGTTGGAAATCACATGGAAACATAAGGCAAGAGTGCAGGAAAGGTGTCGTTCCAATGTGAGACAAAAGCTGATAAAATGCTGAAAGCACATTTTACCCCAGTTTCAGAAACCCTATAGGAAATAACTTGCAGAGCTGCAGAAAACTGGACAACATAGAAAACTCGTTGAAATGCCTTCTCTTTGCGAGGAAAGAATATAGAAAGTTTCTTGTACACTGCGGGAAAAACCCTGAAACAGAGCTATAAGCACACTATAGGAATGTGAGAACACACTGAGGCCTAACTGAGAGAAGCACAAAACTGAGCAAAGGCCTTTGCAAACTTGTGCAGATCACATCTCACTTTTAGCAGAGTGCAGATAGGTGTTATTACCATTTTGGTAAGTCTCTGAGTTTGAGCAGTAATCACACTACAGCACAGTGTTAGAATCCAGGAGGAGATGCTTGAAAAGAAGCAGTTACTTCCACCCTATAGTTTCCAAAGAAGTGAAAATCATTTTGGAACATGACGAAACATGTAGAAATGTGTAGATACAATAGGGAGAAATGCCTTAAATAGAGGAGTTATCCCAACTTAGCACAGGGTTGGAAACCCTGAGAATTCAATTGAAAGAAAAGTAAACATAATAAACATGAGGAAAACTACTACCAATCACTTGGCAAAACCTCGAAAGAGTGCAGAATTTTGTGTTCATGATGTGAGAAGTGTGTGGCAACCAGCAGAGAGCACAATACACCACGATCTTAGATACTACTGGGAATTCTGTCACAAGGAAAAGTGCCCTGGAGAAAGTAGCTTGCCTTAGGGAAATCACTTCACAGTGTGAAGGAGGCTTATGGAAAGTTTTCTTTTACAATATGGGAAAAATACCTAAAATAGAGCAGTAAACACACCATGGCAGTGTGAAGAAACACTGAGAATTCACTGAAATGAGCACGAAATGCAATGAACATTGGAAACCAAGTATACATCACAGCTCATTTGCGCATAGTGTGGAAATGTGTCTGTTCAATTCCAGTAAATCCCTGCCATAGAGCCATGAGCACACCACAGCACAGTGTCAGAAACCACTAGAAAATCCTTGAAAAGAAGCAGTTACTCATACCACATAGTTGGAAAACAAGTGAAGGTGATTTTGGAGCACGAGGAAAGATGTAGGAAAGAGTTTATAGAAAGAGGGGAAATGCCTTACATAAGGCAGGAGCTGCACAATAGCACAGTGGTAGGAACCCCAGAGGACTTACTTGAAAGCAGATCTCAATGGTAATAAAGAGTTGGCAATCCCTAGTAACAATCAGGGAAGAGTGCAAGAAAGAGGGGTGTACCATGTGAGAAAATCCCTGGTTAAGTACACAAAGCACACTGGAGCACCACCATAGCCACTTGATAAGAAATCACTGAAAGGCAGTAGTTCTCTCAACAAACTAGTGAGGTACCTCATGGAAATGATTTCTCAGTTTAAGGAAAGAGTAAAGCAAGGCTTTTGTCATCTGTGGGAAACAACCCTGAAATACAGCAGTAAGTGCACTCGAGCAGTTGGAGAAATCACCGAGGATTCTCTCAAAAGCAAGAGGACAATGAAATAGAAGACAAGTGTAAATCACTTCCTTCTCACTGCGAGGCAATAGCGTAAAAAGGTTTTCATGCAATCCGGGTTAATGCCTGACATACAACAGGGAGCACACTCTGTGCCTCAACACATTGTTGAAAACAACTGGGAACTCCTTGAAAAGAAGTAATCATTTATACCAAATGGTGTGCAAACCAGTGAAAATGATTTGGGAACATGCGGAAAGATTGTAGAAAGGAGCTTGACAATGAGGGAAAATAAGTACTTAAGAGCAGTTAGCTCCTTATAGCACACTGTCGGAAACACTGTGAATTCATGAATCTGAAATGGGACAAAATCACTTTGCTATGGGAGGAAAGAGTGTAGAAATATATTCATGCATAAGGTGGAAATGCCTTGCATGGAGAAGTTAATAGCAGCAGAGCTCATCCTCAGAACCCCTTCGACTTCACTAGGGTTGCGAAATTGAAAAGGTGATAAAATAAACACTGGGATGACTGTTGGAAATCACTTCTAATAATCAGGCAACAGTGCTGAAGGATGTTGGCAGAATTTGAGAAATCTATGGCAAAGTGCAGAGAGCACACTATACCATATTTTAGGACCAATGGGAAATCAAAGAACAGGAGTGATAAGTAGACTGAGTAGTCAGGAAATACTTCTCAATGTGAGGAAAGAGGATAGAAACCTTTTTGTACCATGCGGGTACAGACCTGAATTGCAGCAGTAAGGTGATGAATTGCAGCAGAAAGCACACTCCAACGCGGAGACAAACCACTGAGATTTCACTGAAGAGCATCGTGAAAGTGGGTAAAATGGAGAACTAGGCAAATCAGTGCTCGCTCACTGTAAGAAAAAGTGTAGAGTGTTTTGAGTACAATGTGAGCAATTCAGTGGCACAGAGCAGTAAGTGCACTACACCAGAGTTTTGGAAACAACTAAGAAGGCCCTGAAAGAAGCAGTCCTTATTCTAAGTAGTATGAAAATAAGTGAAGATCACTGTGGAACTTAAGGAAAAACAACAGAAAGGCGTTTGGCATTGTGGGGAACACAGTGCTTGTGCACAGTAAGCACATTATCTTGAAACTTTGAATTCACTGTATGGTAACAGTAAACTGGACTGAATGGTTTGAACATAGGAGAAAATATCTTCAAAATGGGAGAATAGAAGGTAGAGACATGTTTACAGCCAGTGGAAATCCCTTCCACAGGGCAGTAATCACACCAAAGCACACTGTTAGAAACCCCTGAGGATTCACTGGAAAGCCAAACTGAACAGGAATAAACAGTTGGAAATCACTTGGAACCATCAGGCAAGAGTGCAAGAAAGGTGTGGGTGCAATGTGAGACAACGCCTGGTAAAATGCAGAAAGCACATTATACCCCATGTTCAAAAACACTATAGGAAATCACTGCAAAGCAGCAGAAATCTGGACAACATAGAAAACTCATGGAAATGCCTTGTCACTATGAGGAAAGCATATAGAAATGTTCTTGTACACTGTGGGAAAAACCCTGAAACAGAGTTACAAGCACACTATAGGAATGAGAGAACACACTGAGAACTAACTGAGAGGAGCACGAAACTAAACAAAAGCCTTGGCAAACTAGTGCAAATCACATCTCCCTTTGAGCAGAGTGCAGAAAGGTGTTTGTACCATTTCGGTAGGTCTCTGAAATTTAGCAGATAGTACACAACCACACAGTGTTAGTAAACAGGAGGAGATGCTTGAAAAGAAGCAGTTACTTCCACCCTACAGTTTCAAAACTAGTGAAAATCATTTTGGAATATGAAGAAACATGTAGGAATGTGTTTATACAATAAGGAGAAATGCCTTAAACAAAGGGATGACTGTTGGAAATCACTTATAATAATCAGGTAACAGTGCAGAAGGATATTTGCAGAAGTCCAGAAGTCCATGGCAAAGTGCAGGGAGCACTCCATACCACAGTTTTAGAAACCAATGGGAAATCAGAACAGGAGTGATAAAGTAGACTGACAAGTCAGGAAATACTTTTCATGGTGAGGAAATAGGATAGAAACTTTATTGTACCATGCGGGTACAGACCTGAATTGCAGCAGTAAGCTCCTGAATTGCAGCAGTAAGCACACTCCGACAGTGAGACAAACTAGGGAGACTTCACTGAAGAGCCCAGTTAAAGTGAGTGAAAAGGAGAACAAGGAAAATCAGTGCTCACACACTGTAAGGAAAAGTGCAGAGAGTTTTGAGTACAATGTGAGCAATTCACTGGCATAGAGCAATAAGTGCACTATACCAGAGTTTTTGAAACAACTAAGAAGGCCCTGTGAAGCAGGGATTTCCCAGAGGTGAGGACGAAGGAGCCCCTAGTGTAGGACGCTTGCATGCATGACTCCGTAGACCAGGTTCTGGGACGTAGGTCTAACTTTATTGAGGAAGTACAGGTATTTATAGGTGGAGGTGGCCAATCATGGAACATCATCTTGGGAAACCAATGAAAGTTCAGGGTACTGTTTAGGCGGCTCTGGGAGGGGCTCAGGTGGGCGTTGACATCTCCCTGGTGTGCCAGAAAGATCTGAAATGCTGGAGTAAGCTCACAGCATGCATCAGCCTCTGCACCGAGACAAAACCTCCTGTGTTCTACCTACATCTCCCCCTTCCTTTTATTAGTGCCGGTTGGGTGTGTATAGTCATGGCCTATTATGCAGTTATGCGGGCTATCATGGTGAACATACAGAAGAGGAAAAATGCTATGCCAGCTAGAGTAGCCCAAATGAATAGGTTAGCGGGATTTAGCCAAGTGAGTTTGCTGAAACCCAAAGTAAGATACATTTTTTGCAGTGATACAATCAAAAGAGCTCTCATTGCTTATGGGAAAAAAGAAAAGGGACTCTAAAGCAGGGCTAAAAGAAATGCTGGGTGGACTTACTGATCTGTTTAGTAACATTGCCCTCCCAGCTGCTCTCCGCAGTGTTAAGAGTAGTTGACCATTTTAACAACTGGTGGTTGAAAGGATCACAGAATAAGGTTCCATTCCAAGAAACCTCACTGTGTCTGGCCCTATCACAGGGGAACCCCACCGAACAGTTAGAGGCTCGGGTGACAGGGAATTGGAGACTATGGTTCTCCACAGGCATTAAGACCCCAGGGTGTTGCACGATGGTCCATAGAGTCTATCCGTGTGCTCCTGTACTGTTGGCAGTGATGATAGCACACATTAATAAGAATAGAGTCCCTGCTGAAGGATTCTCCTCTGGTGTCATTCGTGCCACTTGCTCCTGTAGCGCCTTGATATTGCCCTTCTGCCTCGGGGATGTCTCCTCTGGAGGTACCATGTCCCCTCTTCAAGTGAGAGGTCATTTCTGCCACTGGTGGAGTGACTGGCCTCCGACTAATCTCTTAAGGTGTGCGGCTTAATGTCTCTCGCTGGAATCCGGAGGGGATATCTCCTGCCTTCTAGGAAGATATAAGCTAAAACCTCTCCCTTGGGTTAATAGTGGATCGGGGCCCTTCCATATTCTTGAAAGGGGATCCCTCCATGGAACCAGGGGAAGGGGTGTTGGAAGATCCCAAAGACCTCCCCAGTGCTTGTGTATTGGAGGGAGACCATGATTATCAAAATGAAAAAAGTTTAATGTGGTTAAAACCTGTGTCAATATAGTATGTGGGTTACTTCCTATTATCCTGTCTTTCACTTTTTGTATTTGGATTTTAAGCTCTCTTACTTGCGGGGCTGAGAGCTGCTCCCTTTCCCGTTTAAAGGAGGTAGAGTATTGCCTTCCTTACCTTTATTGGAGCAGCAGTCCCGTCGCCAGTGAACAGCCCATTCTACACCGAGGGAGTTTGTTTTTCCCCTTCTCAGAGGGAGATTGTTTTTTTCTCTGTGGTGACTTGGCCATGCCCCCTTTTGGGGCCTCAGCTCCTACTCTTAGATTCATGTGTTCTGGAAGCACAGCAGCCAAAGCTGCTGCAGGTCTACTGCTAACATCCGACACGCAAGGACCCAATCATCAATATTTCTGGACTTTACTGTTGCTATGGCCTGTCTACACTGCGCATTAGCTCCTTCCATGCTATTTCTCGAGTGAGGGCATCAGCTGCCCGAGAATGAGAAACCTTTCCGTCAACAGCCTCCTGTACTCTGTATAAGAACTCTGAGAACCCTTCATTCAATCCTTGGACTAATTTGGACAATTGGGCTGGCTTCCCTTTGGAATTAATTTGGGTGAACGCACGCATGACACAAGGACCTGGTCAAAATACCTAGGCTGGCCCTGGGCTTGAGCAGCTGGGGAGGCGTACCGACCTTCCCCTTGAGGTGCCTCTACCTCCACCTTTAAGTTAGGTGTATTACCACTTCTGGAAGCATGGTTTCGGTCTGCGAGAAGCTTAGCCTGCTCCTAAAACAGTGCTTTCCACTGGATCAAGTCTCCAGGAGGTAGGATGGTTCTGGCCAAACATTTCCAATCATAGGGACATTTGAGATCAATGCTAAAATTATCTAATAATTGTTGAGTATATGGGGCTGAGAGACCATCTTCCTGTACTGCTTTCCTAATGGCTAATAACTCCTTTAGGTTAGGCGGAAGCCAGGCTTGTGGTTTAGTGGCTGTGGGGTTGTTGTTTACTGGGAAGGTTTGAGGGTGTGCCCTCTCCCCCTCCTTCAAAGGCTCAGACTCGGCAGTAGACTGGTTAGTTTCACTTTTGTCCTGAGGCTCTTTAACAAACAACCCCAAGCATCAGGGCGGGCAGAGGGCTCTGATGAGGAATACTGGGGAAGAGACTTGCATCCACTGAGGCTGCAAGGGCCACAAGTACTGGCAGAGATGGTTCAGGGGGGCTCCAGAGAGGCATGAGAGGAGGGCCAAATGGCGGGGGTTAGAGAAAGTGGAAAGTTTTTACTTATAGGCTTGAGTACGTTCTCCCAAGTGTTTGGGTCCCATATGGGGAGGTTCTGAAAACCAGAGATTAAAGTGTAAGAAGCACTCCCACAGCACCTGAAGTTTTTTATTTTCTTCTTTCTCTCTGTCTCTTTTTTTTAATCTTAAATTAGCCTACTCTGCAAATGGCGTGGAGAGCTGGCACCTGAAGGGCGTGTGGCTTGGGGGGAATATTGCCCATATTGCAGAGTATCACTCGCTAGTCCAAAGTGCTGTGTGCCCCATGCTCAGGCGCCATATGAAGTAGGGGATTTCCCAGGGGTGAGGACGGCAGAGCCCCTAGCATTGGACGCTAGCATGCATGACTCCGGAAACCAGGTTCTCGGACACAGTTCTAAATATATTGAGGAAGTACAGGTATTTATAGGTGGAGGTGGCCAATCATGGAACACCATCTTGGGGGAGTCAATGTAAGGTCAGGGTACTGTGTAGGCTGTTCTAGGTGAGGCTCAGGCAGGCGTTGCCATCTCCCTGGTGTGCCAGAAAGATCTGAAATGCTGGAGTAAGCTCACAGCATGCATCAGCCTCTGCGCTCAGTCAAAACCTCCTGTGCTCTACCTACAGCCCTGAAAGAAGCAGTGCTAATTCCAAGTAGTATGAAAACAACTGAAGATCACTGTGGAACTTGAGGAAAGAGAAGAGCCAGGCATTTGACAATGTGGGGAACATAGTGCTTAAGTGCAGTAAGCAAGCACATTATCTTGAAACTTTGAATTCACTGTACGGCAAAAGTAAACTGGACTGAATGGTTAAACGCAGGAGAAAATCTCTTCACAATGGGAGAAAAGAGCGTAGAGAAATGTTTTACACAGAGGAAATGCCTTCCATAGGGCAGTAATCACACCAAAGCACACTGTTACAACACCTGAGGATTCACTGGAAAGCCAAACTGAACTGGAATAAACAGTTCGAAATCACTTGGAAACATCAGGCAAGAGTGCAAGAGAGGTGTGGGTGCAATGTGAGACAACGCCTGGTAAAATGCAGAAAGCACATTATAACCCAGTTTTAGAAACCCTATAGGAGTTCACTGCAAAGCAGCAGAAAACTGGACAACATAGAAAACTCATGGAAATTCCTTGTCACTGTGAAGAAAGAATATAGAGAGGTTCTTGTACACTGCGGGAAAACCCGGAAACAAAGCTACAAGAACACTATGGAAATGTGAGAACACACTGAGAACTAACTGAGAGGAGCAAAAAACTGAGCAAAAGCCTTGGCAAACTAGTGCAAATTACATCTCACTTTGAGCAGAGTTCAGAAAGATGTTTCTACCTTTTTGGTAAGTCTCTGAAATAGAGCAGTAAGCACACCACAGATCAGTGTTAGAAATCAGGAGGATATTCTTGAAAAGAAGCAATTTCTACCACCCTATAATTTCCAAACAAGGGATAATCATTTTGGAACATGAGGAAACCTGTTGAAATATGTTTATACAATAAGGAGAAATGCCTTACATAGAGGAGTGATTGCATCTTAGCACTGGGTTGAAAGCCCTGAGAATTCACTTGAAACAAAAGTGACGTAATAAACATGAGGTATACTGATGGCAATCACTTGTCAAGACTCCAAAAGAGTGCACAATGGTGTGCCCATTATTTGAGCAGTGTATTTCAACCAGCAGAGAGCACACTACACTACAATCGTAGAAAATACTCAGAATTCTGTCACTAGGAACAGTACCCTGGAGAAAGTAGTTAGGCTGCAGGGAAATCACTTCACAGTGTGAGGGAGGCATATGGAAAGTTCTCTGGTACAATAAGGGGAAAATACCTAAAATAGAGCTGAAAGCACAACACGGCAGTGTGATGAAACACTGAGCATTCACTGAAATGAACAAGAAACAGGTGAACATTGGAAACCAGTGTACATCACAGCTCACTTTGCGCATAGTGTGGAATGTTGTCTGTTCAATTCAGGTAAATCCCTGCGGTAGAGCAGTGAGTACACCACAGCACAGTGTTAGAAACCATTAGGAAATGCTTGAAAAGAAGCAGTCACTTATATCAAAGAGTTGGAGAACAATGAAGGTTAATTTGAACACTGGGAAAGATGTAATAATGTGTTTATTCAATGAGGGGAAATGCCTTACATAGTGCAGGAGCCTCACAGGAGCGCAGTGTTAGAAACCCAGGAGGAATTACTTGAAAGCAGATATCAACAGAAATAAAGAGTGGGAATCCCTAGAAACAATCAGGGAAGAGTGCAAGAAAGAGGAGTGTACCATGAGAGAACATCCCTGGTCAAGTACACAAACCACACTGTAGCCCAGTCGTAGCCACCCTATAGGAAATCACTGAAAGGCAGCAGTGCAATGAACAAACTAGTGAGGTAACTCATGGAAATGATTTCTCTGTGTAAGGAAAGTACAGCAAGGCTTTTGTAATCTGCGGAAAAGAAACCCGGATATACAGCAGTAAGTGTTTTCGTGCAGTTTCAAAAACCACCGAGGATGCTCTCAAAACAACAAGACAGTGAAATAGAAGACAAGTGTAAATCACTCCTTCTCACTGCGAGGTAAGAGCATACAAAGGTGTTTATGCAATCTGGGTTAATGGCTGACATACAGCAGGAAGCACACTCTATGCCTCAACACAGTGTTGAAAACAACTGGGAACTCTTTGAAAAGAAGTGGTCATTTATACCAAATGCAAACCAGTGAAAATTACTTGGAACATGGTGACAGAGTGTAGAAAGGTGCTTAACAATGAGGGAAAATCAGTGCTTAAGAGCAGTTAGCACCTTACAGCTCACTGTCAGACACACTCTGAATTCATGAATTTGAAACGGTAGAAAATCACTTTGCTTTGGGAGGAAAGAGTGTAGAAATATGTTCATGCAAACGGTGGAAATGCCTTACATGGAGCAGTTAATAGCACCAGAGCTCAGGCTCAGAACCCCTGAGACTTTGCTCTGGTGCGAAATTAAAAAGATATAATAAACACTGGGATGACTGTTGAAAATCACTTCTAATAATCAGGTAGCAGTGCAGAAGCCTGTTTGCAGAATTGGAGAAATCCAATGCAAAGTGCACAGAGCACATTATACCCCAGATTTAGAAACCATATAGGAAATCAGTGCAAAGCAGCAGAAACTGGACAAAATAGAAAACTCATGGAAATGCCTTGTCACTGCGAGGAAAGATTATGGAAAGGTTCTTGTACACTGAGGGAAAAACCCTGAAACACACCTACAAGCACACTAAAGAAAGTGAGAACACATTGAGAACTAACTGAGAGGATCAGGAAACTGAGCAAAAGCCGTGGCAAACTAGTGCAAATCACATCTCACTTTGAGCAGAGTGCAGAAAGGTGTTTGTACCATTTCGGTAAGTCTCAGAAATAGAGCAGTAATCACACCACAGCACAGTGTTAGGAACCAGAAGGAGCTGTTTGAAAAGAAGCAGGTAGTTCCACCCTATAGTTTCCAAACAAGTGAAAATCCTTTGGGAACATGAGGAAACATGTAGAAATGTGTTTATACAATAAGGGGAAATGCCTTACATAGAGGATTGATTGGACCTTAGCACAGGGTTGGGAGCCCTTAGAATTCACTTGAAAGAAAATTTAATGTAATAAACACGAAGAAAACTGCAGGCAATCACTGTTCAAGACCCCTAAAGAGTGCAGATTGGTGTGCACATGATGTGAGATGTGTGTGGCTACCAGCAGAGAGTACACTACACTACAATCTTAGAAACTACTGTTAATTCTGTCACTAGGAACAGTGCCCTGGAAAAATCGGTATGCTCCAGGGAAATCACTACACAGTGTGAGGGAGGCGTATGGAAAGTTCTCTTGTACAATACAGGCAAAATACATAAAATAGAGCAGTATGCGCAATGGCAGTGTGACGAATCACTGAGAATTCACTGAAATGGGCACGAAACGGAGTAAACATCGGAAACCAAGTGTACATCACAGCTCACTTTGAGCATAGTGTGGAAAGGTGTCTGTTCAATTCGGGCAAATCCGTGAAACAACGCCTGGTAAAATACAGAAAGCACATTATACCCCAGTTTTAGAAACCCTATAGAAATTCACTGCAAAGCAGCAGAAAACTGGACAACAGAAAACTCATGGAAATGCCTTGTCACCTGGGGCGCAGGTGCAGCAGGAGCGGAGGCAGATGTGTGCGGGTCCAGATCCTATGCAGGCTGATACTGTATCCAGTAAGCCAAACCAGCCTGGTTTCCCATTGACTTTTAGGGAGGAAGAGGGAGAGACACAGAGAGGGAAACATCACTTGGTCGCCTCCTGCACATGCCCCGATCAGCGCAGAGATTGAGCTTGCAACCCAGGAATGTGACCTAGACTTTAGTCCAACCCGAAACCCTTTAGTCTGAAGTCAATACTCTATCCACTGAGCTAAACCAGCTAGGGTGGTTCCTGCGGCATTCTGATCTACAACCCAGCTCTTTCATTTGTCTTTTTAAAAAATATATATTTTTGGAGTTTTGTAGTCTCTTGGAAATGGTAGCCGTATAGAGGCACAGGTCCTGCATCTTCTTTGGGAGCGGACCCAGTGAGCTGCTGAAGCCAGTGACACCCAACCCGAATTGGCTCAGGAGATTCAGCTGGGAGTGAGTTTTAGCCTGAGGTCTGCAGGAGAGCACGGGGCAAGCGCTTGGTCCTGAGATTTATCCCTGAGCGTGGCTCTGTGGGGGAGTCTGCGCCATCCCAAGGGGAAGAGTGCCTAGCATCACAAGCCCACAAATCCAGGAGCCCTGCAGCTTAGGTGCCCCAGGACCAGCCAGGACTCCAGGAGCACCAGAGCCCATGGAGATGCAGATTCAGAGGATCCATGTGCCCGCCCATGAGAAAGTTGGAATTCGCTGAGATAAAGTTGTGATTTGTTCCAGGTGAGAGATGACCGAGTGTGTGGCCCAGGG
The DNA here is from genome assembly GCA_004026665.1 of Murina feae. Taxonomy (NCBI): domain Eukaryota; kingdom Metazoa; phylum Chordata; class Mammalia; order Chiroptera; family Vespertilionidae; genus Murina; species Murina feae. The sequence continues at coordinate 7,027 of PVJC01021157.1, read as the reverse complement.
CACAGGTGCACGAGCGGGCGTGCAGGGGAAATCTGCACCCCTCAAACCACTCCACCTCCCTCCCCCCGCCCAGAGCCAGCAAAATCCACAAGGGGGAGGGGAACCCGTGTGGCTGCTGGCAGAAAGGAATTCTGAAAAAATTGGCTCATAGCTCGATTGGGTGCCAGACAGCAGCCTTGGACACTTCCAGTGTCCTGGCTGCTAACACCAGGGCAGAGAGGAAGCGCGGAAGAGACTGGGACTTTATTTTATTTTATTTCTTCTCTCATTAAATCCTCACTTTTGACTGTTAAGTTCATCACACAGGAGCATCCAGTAGGGGTCACTGACAAAGACTGCAGGGGAACATTCTTTTTTTGTGGAACCTGGGGATCAGAACAGGGAGAGAGCACCAAACAACCAGCTTTGGGGCAGACCACTCCCCCAAGCCAGTTTTGAGTGCTGTAAAGAAAACCAGGTCTACATAATGGCTAGAGAGGACAGTGAGCCCAGAAGGGCATCCCAGGAATACTGCCACCCAGAGGCTGAACAACAAACTGACCATTCTGTAAACAGGCAGTCTGGAAACAAAGAAAAACTGCCTGCTTTAATATTAGGACTGTTATCCACAACACGGAAGAGCAGTGTATCACAGGTAACTTCAATCCTCCCCTAAACACCATACAGAAAAAAAGAGAGTCAAAACAAAGAGAAGAGAAAGTGAATGACCCTCATTACTCTAGGTTTTTATTTTTATTTTTTCACCTATTACTGAAGAAACTAAATTTTTTCTTTCTCCTTTTTTTCTCACTTGAGTTTACTTTTTTAATTATTATGATTTTATTTTTAATCAATATTATTACTTCTACTATTTTACATTTTTCAGTTTAATTTTAATTTCTCCTTAATTTATTTTGTTGGGTTTTTTTAAATATATTTTATTATTTTTTTTATAGACAGAAAGGTAGAGGGATAGAGAGTTAGAAACATTGATGAGGAAGAAATGTCGATCAGCTGCCTCCTGCACACTGCCCACTGGGGATGTGCCCGCAACTAAGGTACATGCACTGGACTGGAATCAAACCTGGGACCCTTCAGTCCACAGGCTGACGCTCTATCCACTGGGCCAAACCATTTAGGGCAATTTCTCCTTAATTTATTTTGTGAATCCGGTTCCACGTTCTATTTTCATTTCTCCTTTGAGCATCACTTTACTCAATCTCAATCTTACCTTTATACCAACACTCTCTTCCTCACCTTTCTCCTGTTCCTGTCCAGTCTCTTACCACAGTCCTGCTTTAAACTATCCCTATCCCCTCTTTTTACCTCCCTATGAAAATTTCACCCTACTCTTATATCTAATTTCCAATCCCCTGCTCTTAGTCCATACTCATCTCACTCTTCTCCTTCTACACTATTCACATTTTTTTCTCTTATGTCTCTTCTCTCTCTCTCTCTCTCTCTCTCTCTCTCTCTCTCTCTCTTTCTTTCTCTCTCTCTTGTCACTAAGCTATTGTTATTTGATTGTTGATTATACTGTTTTATTTTAATTTTTTTATACTTTGGTGATTTTGTTGCTGCTGGTTTCCCTCACCTCGCTTGAAATTAGTGATTGTTTAAGTTGTCCATGAATCTCTAGGTATCTGTTGCTGACATTCATTGAAATTATTGGCTACTCTATGAGAATCCCCACCCTATATAGTTTCTTTCCATCTTTTATTTCTCTCTCTTTACTAGCTCTCTCACCCTTTTTTTTTCGTCTTTCTCCCAATTTCGTTCTTGCACTCTCTTTTTTTATCCTTCTCCCCTTTTTCTTTTACTCCTCTTCTCTCCCCTAATTCTCTTTTCTCTGGTGACTACCTTTATTTGGTGTTATTAGTATCTTGAATACATTTGTGTTCAGTATTTCGTGCAGTGTGCCTTGTTGTATGGTATTTTGGGCATTTAAATCAATGCAGGAGAGAGAGAACCACGTAAACAGACACACAGGGGGAGAGTCGATGGGGAGACAAAGGAACAGTCCACATATGAAAGAGAAACAGACATCGCCAGAAAAGGAAGTAAATGAAATGGAGGCAACTAACTTTTCAGAGATGGAATTCAGAGAAGTGGTCATAAAGTGGTTGAGAAGAATGGAAGACAAATTCAACAATATGTGCAAAAACCAAGAGGAAATGTTGAAGAACCAAGAAGAAATCAAAAGTGACATCACTGCCCTGAAGAACTCAGTAAAAAGCATTAACAGTAGACTAGATGAAGCAGAGGATCGCATCAGTGAGCGAGAAGACAAAATAGAAAAAAAATACCCAAAAAGAGGAGCCTATAGAAAAAAAATAAAAGCAGGATGATAGCCTAAAAGAACTTTGGTACAACACTAAAATGAGCAATATCCGTGTAATAGGGGTGCCAGAAGGAGTGGAAACTGAGCAAGGAATAGAAAGCTAATTGGAAGAAATAATGTGAGAGAAATTTCCGGATATAAGAAAGGATAACTCCACACAAATACAAGAACCTTACATAGGTCCAAACAAAAAGAACCCCAAAAGATCAACACCAAGGCACATTATAATTAAATTGGCAAACACCAATGAAAAAAAAAATCTTAAAAGCAGCCAGAGAGAGACAAAAAGTTACGTACAAAGTCTCCTCAATCAGACTAGCAACTGATTTCAAACAGAAACATATCAGGCAAGAAGGGAATGGAATGTAATATAGAAAGTCATGCAAAAGAAAAGTCTGAATCCATAAATACTGTATCCAGCAAGGCTATCAATCAAAATTGAAGGTGAAATTCAGAGCTTCAAAGACAAGAAAGAACCAAGGGAGTTTGTTCCTACCAAACCAGCAATGCAAGAAATGTTAAAGGGCCTACTGTAAAAAGTAATAAGAGGAAGCAAAGAAGGAACACAGGGGTAAAGAATAAAAATGGCGACACACAAGTATTTATCAATAATAACTTTAAATGTAAATGGATTAAATGCTCCAATCAAAGACATAGGGTAACTGAGTGGATAAGAAAACATGACCCACATATCTGCTGTCTACTGGAAACCCACCTCAGAAAAAAAAATGTCCACAGACTGATGGTGAAGGGATGGAAAAAGGATTTTCAGGTGAATGGAAATTAAAAAAAAAAAACAAAACTGGGGTAACAATACTTATATCTGAAAAATTAGATCTCACAGTGAAAGACATAAAAAGAGATAAGGAAGGCCACTTCATTATACTAAAGGGAGCCATTCAACAAGAAGAAATAACTCTGGTAAACATATATGCACCCAATATAGGAGCACCCAAATAGATAAAAAAAACTTCTGAAAGACATCAAGGGAGAGATTGACAGCAATACAATCTCAGTGGGGGACTTTAATATTCCGCTATCACCATTGGATAAATCCTCTAAACAAAAAAATCAGCAAAGAAGCATCAATCCTAAATGACTCACTAGAGCAGATGGACTTAATAGATATCTTCAGAACACTTCACCTGAAAGCCATAGAATATACATTCTTTTCAAGTGCACATAGGTCATTCTCAAAGATAGACCATATATTGTGGCACAGGAGAAGTCTCTTCAAATTATAGAAGATAGAAATCATATCAAGCATCTGCTCAGGTCACAAAGGAATAAAACTGGAAATCAACCACAATAAAAACAATCCAAAAAATCAAACACATGGAGACTAAACAGCATGCTATTAAACAATGACTGGGTTACCACAGAGATCAAAGAAGAAATAAAAAACCTCATTGCAACAAACAACAATGAAAACACAACAATCCAAAATCTATGGGACACAGTGAAAAGAGTCTTGCGAGGGAAGTTCATAGTTCTACATACCTACTGTAGAAAACAAGAAACAATGATAATAAATTACCTAACCCTGCAACTCGAAGATTTAGAAAAAGAGCAACAAGAAAAGACCCGTGTAAGCAGAAGGAAAGAAATTATAAAAATCAGAGTGGAGATAAATGACATGGAGACCAAGAAGACAATACAAAAGATCAATGAAACCAAGAGCTGGTTCTTTGAAAGGATAAACAAGAGTGATGAACCTCTAGCCATGCTCACCAAGAAGTAAAGAGAGAGGACCCTAATAAACAAAATCTGAAATGAAAAAGGAGAAATAACAACAGACCCTACAGAAATACAGAGGATTGTAAAAGAATACTATGAACAAGTCTACTCCAACAAACGGGACAACCTAGAGGAAATGGACATATTCCTAGAAAAGTACAACATTCCAAAACTCAATCAGGAAGAATCTAAAAATCTCTATAGGCCAATCACTATGGAAGAAATTGAAGCAGTAATAAAAAAGCTCACAGCAAACAAAAGCCCGGGGCCGGATGGCGTAACAGGGGAGTTTTACTAAACATTTAAGGAATATCTAAAACCTATCCGCCTCAAACTATTCAAAAAAATTCAAATGGAAGGAATATTTCCAGAATCATTCTATAAAGCCAGCATTACCCTAATACTAAAACCAGTCAAACACAACACAATAAAAGAGAACTATAGGCCAATATCCCTCATGAACATAGATGCCAAAATCCTCAACAAAATCCTAGCAAATCGGATCCAACAGTACATCAGAGGATCATACACGATGACCAAGTAGGATTTATCCCAAGGATGCAAGGATGATACAGTATCCGCAAATCAATAAATGTGATACATCACATGAAATATTAAAAGATAAAAATCACTTAATGATATCAATTGATGCAGAAAAAGCATTTGACAAAATTGAGCACCCGTTCTTGATAATAACTCTCAGCAAGGTAGGAATAGAAGGATCTTACCTCAACATAATAAAAGCTATTTATGACAGACCCACAGCTAACATCATACTCAATGGGCAAAAATTAAAAACATTTCACCTTAGAACAGGTACAAGACAGGGTTGCCCACTCTCACCACTCCTATTCGTCAAAGTACTGGAAGTATTAGCCACTGCGATTAGACAAGAAGAAGATATACAAGGTATCCAAAATAGAGAAGAAGTAGTAAAACTGTCCTCATTCACAGGTGACATAATATTGTACATAAAAAACCCTAAAGACTCCATGAAAAAACTATTGGAATTAAAAAATGAATTCGGCAATGTAGTAGGATAAAAAATTATCACCAAGATATCTATGGCATTTTTGTACACCAATAGTGAACGTACAGAGAGACTAAAAAAACAAACCCATTTACCATCACACCAAAAAAACTAAGATACCTAGGGATAAACTTAACTAAAGAGGTAAAAGACCTCGAGTCTGAAAACTGCAGAACATTGAAAAAAGAGATAGAGGAAGACATAAACAGATGTAAGAACATACCATGTACATGGATTGGTAGAATCAATATCATTAAAATGTCAATACTACCCAAAGAAATCTATAAACTCCACGCAATCCCCATTAAAATACCAATGGCAAATATTACAGACATAGAACGAACTCTCCAAAAATTCATCTGGAATAAAAAAAGACCCCGAATAGCTGCAGCGATCCTGAGAAAGAAGAACAAAGTAGCAGGGATCTCAATACCAGATATCAAGCTATATTATAAGGCCACTCTTCTCAAAACTGCCTGGTATTGGCATAAGAATAGACATATACATCAATGGAATAGAATAGAGAGCCCAGAAATCAACCCAAATCAATATGCTCAATTAATATTTGACAAAGAAGGCAAGAACATACAATGGAATCAAGATGGTCTCTTCAATAAATGGTGCTGGGAAAATTGGACAGATATAGGCAGAAAAATGAAACTAAACCACCAACTCACACCAAACACAAAAATAAACTCGAAATGGATGAAGGACTTAAATGTAAAACTGGAAATCATAAAAATACTAGAGGAATAAAAAGTCAACAAAATCTCAGACATATGCCAAAGTGGTTTCATCACTGACACAGCCCCTAGGGCATTGGAAACTAATGAGAAAATTAACAAAAGGGACTTTATCAAAATAAAAACCTTCTCCACACCTAAAGAAACCATGAGCAAAACAACAAGAAAACCCACTACATGGGAGAACATATTTGCAAATGTTATCACGACTAAAGGTTTATTCTCCAACATTTATAGGGAACTCATACAAGTTAACAAAAAGAAAAAAATCAGTTCAATCAAAAATGAACAAGGACCTAAATAGACACCTTTCAAAAGAGGATATTCAGAAAGCCAACAGACATATGAAAACATGCTCAAAGTCACTAATCATCCAAGAGATGCAAATCAAAACAACAATGAGATACCATCTCACACTTGTAAGAATGGCTATCATCAACAAATCAACAAACAACAAGTGCTGGAGAGGATGTGGAGAAAAAGGAACATTCGTGCACTGCTGCTGGGAATGCAGACTGGTGCAGCCACTATGGAGGACAGTATGGAGTTTCCTCAAAAAATTAAAGAAAACACTGGGGGGTAGGTAGGCTGGGGGTAGGCCAGGGGGAAAAAGACACATATGTTCTAATCTTTGTAAAGCTTTATGTAATTTTTAAAAAATGTAAAAAAAAAATTAAAAAAAAAGAAAAAAAATTAGATTCCAAAAATAAATAAATAAATAAATAAATAAATAAATAAATGATAATGAAACTAAAAAAAAAAAAAATTAAACATGGATCTCCCTTTTGACCCTGTGATCCCACTTCTGGGAATATATCCTAAGAAACCAGAAACACCAATCAGAAAGGACATATCCATCCCTATGTTCATGGCAGCACAATTTACCATAGCTAAAATTTGGAAACAGCCTAATTGCCCATCAGCAGATGAATGGATTAGAAAACTGTGGTACATCTACACAATGGATTACTATGCTGCTATAAAAAGGAAGGAGTTGTTAGCATTTGCAGGAGTATGGAAGGAGCTGGAGAACATAATGCCAAGTGAAATAAGCACTCAATGAAAGAAAAATACCACATGTCCTCACTCATATTTTGGATAATAATAACTATTATAAGCTGGTAACAAAAGTGGACACAGAGGCAGAGCAGCATCAAACAGACTGTCTTATTACAGCAACAAGGACAGGAACATTGG
>PVJC01021156.1:0-28494 GCA_004026665.1 Murina feae | reverse complement strand
TCAGTCCAGGACCCTTTAGTCTGCAGGCCAACGCTCTAGCCACTGAGCCAAACCAGCTAGAGCTCAATCATTCCTTTCTGATAAGTTGCCAGAAGAGATCAATGGGAGAAAAAGAAGGGACACATGTAACACTTTACAATAAAGATAATTTTTTTAGGAAGGTCAAGGGGAAAAAAATGGAGACTTATTTAACACTTTTTGTAATACCTTAAGTAATAAAACAAAATTTAAAAAATAAATAAATAAAAATCAATGGAAAAATTTTTAAAAAAGATAATTTTTTTAAAAAAAATACTCATTATATACTTATATATATAATCCTCATTAAATCCAGTTACTTGAGGGCTTTGAAAGAAGAGAGTTCACCAGTGTTGACATAATCACTGCTGTTAGATTGATATCAGATATCTGACAATGTGTCAGGAACAGGAATTCCAGGTGTGATGCTGCACTTGATAGGCAGTATTTCTAAGAAACTTCTTTTGGTGCCCTCCATTTATTCATCAGCATATGTTTATGTCTAAGCCATCTCTCTTCAAATGAACTTCCATGACTATTTTCCCTCTAATCAAATCATATTTTTTAGGGTCAGCAATTCAACTATAATACATATTCACAATACAATCTATTCTATTTTTCCACTGTTTTTGAGGACAAGCATCATCATCAAAACTATCTTCATAAGAATGTATATTAACGTAAACATCATATCAGCAATTTTTCTATCAATCAAGAAATTCAAAACAAGAACATGATTATAATCTTTTTTATTATTATTGAGCTATATCTGTCTGTGATATATATTAGTTTCAGATGTACATGATTCAATATTTGTATATATTATGAAATGATCACAATAAATCAATTATTCATATAATCACATCATGTTTATCCACTCATCTATCTTTAGTTTTTTTATATTTACACTAGAGGCCCAGTACATGAAAATTCATGCACTTGAGGGCATCCCTCAGCCCAGCCTGTGGCCTCTCACAGCCTAGGACCCCTCAGGGGATGTTCACCTTCCAGCTTAGGCCCACTTCCTGGGGGATTGGGCCTAAGCTGGCAGTCAGACATCCCTCTGGCAGCCTGGGAGCTTCCCCAGGGGAAGCAGGCCTAAGCCGTTAGTTGAACATCCTTAGCACTGCCACAGATGTGGAAGAGGCTCCCGCCACCACTGCTGTGCTGGCCAGCCATATGCCAGCTCTGTCTGAGCGGTACTCCCCCTGTGGAAGCACACTGACCACCAGAGGGCAGCTCCTGCATTGAGGTCTGCCCCCTGGTGGTCAGTGCACATCATATTGACCAGTTGTTCCTGGTTGTTCCACTTTTAGGGTCAGTTTGCATAATACCCTTTTATTATATAGGATTAATCAATCAAACCAAGGTCACAACAGCAAAGTTGCCTGGATGAATTAGTCTTCTCATCTACATTATGTTCTTGGGATAATGCAATAAACAGAAAAGAGACCTAATCCAGCCTAAGAGTCAGAGAAGATTTCTTTGCAAAATATTCAAGGATCAGCAGCTTTTAACCAAGCAAATTAGGAGAACATTGTAAACAGGAATTCTGAAAACAGCAAAACTCTCAGATTGTAAAGACTGGGACACACATAAAATGTACTAGTTTTTCACCAATAAAATAACTATAAGCTATTTGGAAAGGAGAGGTGAGAATTACGAGTGAATCAGTTTGGGATCACCCCACAGAACTATGATTTTAAAGTCATTTTCCTTAGGATTTCAAGACTTTTAATCAGCATCTTTACCTCCAATATTTTTCTATTTATTTTGTGCCAGTTTGTGTTTTAAACTTTCAAGAAATTTATCCATATTTTTTGTTTTCAAATGTGTTGGCACAAGTTTTTCATGTTATTCTCTTAAATATTGGGATGCAGCCATATCCCCTCTCATATTCCTGACCTTGGCCATTTGTGTCCTAGTCATTTTTTCTTCATCAATCAAACTGAGAATTTATAAATTCTATTGATATTTGTGAAAAGTATTGTTTTATTTAATTTTCTCTATTGTTCATCCTACAGTGACCCTTTGAAGACCCAAGGCATCTTACCTCTTCCTTGGCTCAGCATATCACCTATATCCCATTATAACTTTCTGTCCCTGAACATCTCGTGTAAGTAGGGGTCTCTGACCCTCTCATGTATGTGGGGTTCCCATGCCTATATAGATGTTAAATTTGGTGTTTTTGCTCTTGGTAATCACTCTCATGTAGTTTTCATTATTAGATTAGCCTCGAGAATCTTGGGGATAAAGGAGTTTCTTCCTCCCCACAATGGAAGAGAACATTACATATTATTTTCTTCTGTCACAGAGAGTGTTTTCATAAGAAGACTTACACAGCACATCAGTCGGGGCAACGCAGTCTCATTAGCCATGTCCCTCTAATCAGACTGCACAGACCAAGGTTTCACCTAAAAACATGTACTTGCCCCAGAAGAAATGAGTGGCAGTGTTCAGATGCTGCCACCATGTGGCAGAAGAGAACGGGCACTGGTCCCTGCTAAAAGAGGACGAATGAGAAGCGGCCAAAGTAACTGTACGTTTTGGGGAGGTTTCCCATCCTCCTAACTAAAACACCTAATCATTAAACAATTACTAGTATTTGGGTTTGTTCATCTTTAAGGACTATAAAAACAAAAAAAATGACTTTTGTATGCAAAGTTATTTTTATTAACAATTTGTTAATTAGGCTATTTGGGGGGAAATGTAAAGAATAACAATACTGTTTAGTAAGTAGCAAAATAAGCCAGCCAGATACAGACAAGTAACACATGATCTCACTCACATGTAGAATCTAATGAATGAAATAAACTGATGAACAAAATATATCCAGAGACAAAGAAGCATGGAACAGACTGATGAATTTCAGAGGGAGGTGGGAGTGGGGAGGTGGGGGGTGGGGGGAGAGAAATTAACTGGGAACTTATATGCATATATGCATAGCCTGTGGACATAGACCATAGTGTGGTGCAGGCTTGGGAGGGGTGGGTGCAGGGAGGAGGGAATCAGTGGGAGAACAACAAAAACACACAGGGAATTTCGGTAATACTTTCAACAATAAAGACAAATTTTTTAAAATTAGAAAATATGCAATTAAGTGTTTGATAATCTAACCCACATTAGCTTCTTTTCTTATTTATTCATTCATTCATTTAGGCCAGAGATCCTAATGATGATAAACCAACAATTTAACAATTGAGTTGCAAAATTTGAATAGAAATTCTTTGTATTCTTTCAGATACATACTTAGGTTTCTTTTTACCAACATGGAATTGTATTATGCAGTTTTCAACTTATATTTGTTTAGTGTAATTTAATAATGTCTACTTATCAGAGATATTTATAAATTTTAAGCAATGCCTGTACTTATAGACTTACTTTGTTCTTTCTAAGGTTGATTTGATACTACATTGTAAATACATATCACCAGCCTCATACCATAGTGTCACTGTGTGCCACTCACAGAAGTTTGCTGGGTAGGAAACAACACAGAAATCCATGAGAGCAATAGAGCAGCAAGTGTCTGTTGCCATTCAGGTACTTGCCACTACAAGCAGCAGACCCTAAAAACATGGACTCAACAGGCACTGTAATGAACACTTCAGACCCTTCGTTGACCCAACCAGTGATTCTCAAGTAGGGGCAATTTTGCTAACCAGGATACAACCAGCAATGTCTGGAATCATCTCTGATTGTCATACCCAGAAGAGAGGGGGCTCCTAACATCTAGTGGGCGGAGCCAAGGGATGCTGCTAAGTATCCTACAATGCAATGACAGTCCCCCATTAAAGAACGATGTGGCCTGAAATGTCAATTGTGCCAAGGTTGAGAAACTGATGTAGATGAAGGAAAGCTAACAGGTTCACTCAACAGAACGTCTTACTAAACAAATATCAAAGACCCTCCATTATTGAAATGAACACTGAGGGGGTTTTGTTTTTTGGGTTTGTTTTGGGGGTTTTTGTTTGTTTGTGGGGGTTTTTGGTGTGTTTTGTTTGTTTGTTTGTTTTCTTTTTGTTTTTGTTTTTTTCTTCTTGCTCAGGTGTAAAAGGATAGCCCATTGAAGAAACTTCCCTGAGTGGCCCTCTGAAGTAAAGAAACCTTTCTATGACAGAGAAGGAAGATTTATTGTGGTTTAGACTAATTAAAGGATTGAATCTTGGACCCTGCAAAGTGTAGAAATAGTATAGGAACCTGCACTTAATTTGTTAAAACACATCCTATTCTTCATTGGTCATGAAGGGGTCTCCCATGACCTAATATGTCACTGGGTTTCAATATGCTTGAGTTTTTAGTTGTTGATCATCTTTGGCTAATGCATCAATAAAATTTCATATTTGTTCATCAGCAGAGTGACCAACCCGGTGAAGCAACTGGCCAGCAGGAGGCACACAGCTGCCTTCTTTGGCGGAAATTCCATCAGCCTGAGAAGTTACTAAGTTTATAAACTGTACCAACCAGAGCCTGTGTCACTGAAGACTAAGTTTTTAAACTTTTTAGAATTTCAAGATGTTAAGTTACTTTGATTTGAAGCTATAAGAGAGCTAACCTTTCAGGTTTTTTTTAAATTACCTTAGTTATAGATGAGCTTCAGTACTATTGAAAGCATGAACATCTTATAAATGCTCAAGCTGCTTAGGGCCCTGAAAAATAGCATAGGCCCTTGATATTATCCCATCTTTAACATAGAGTCACAATAAGGAGTGCATGTGAGATCATAGCATAGAGAATAAAAGAAGACTATGGTTAGATTTACAATTAGTTTGACAGATCAGCCCGATTTGACCTTAGAAATCATGAAACTGGATCATGGAAATCAGGGAACTAGTTGAGTAAAATAAAAACAAGAGAGAGTCTGAGCATGGGGTTCTGAGAGAAAGAATGGGCTAGTTTACAAACCAAAGTGCTATTTTCCATTGAAGGAATAAAATGAGACACATCCATGATGTGTCTCAAGATATCTGGATACAAAAATGAATGTGGGTGCAGTGGTTATAGGTTAGCGGCAACATTCAAATTCATACTGAATTTTGTATTAAATTTAAAAGCATATAAACAACTAAAAGAGCTTCTTGATGTTATGTGGTATCCCTTTGCTGCAAGAAACTAATTTTTTAAATAAAAAATCATAGAAACATTTTATGTTCCTATCATACACAGGGGCAAATTTTCTACATGTCAAAACAAAAATCAATCATAAGCTTTTATAGATAAAATTTTTCTTCCTCATTTCTCAACCTTCCATGATTTCCAGTGAATGAAACAGAACACCATCCTGCCAAACACATGACATTTCATTGTGAAGACACAAAGAGACCCAGTACTGTAAAACATAGATCAAAGTAGTAATCTTTTTATTTATGCACAAACTTACAGTGACCCTACTGAAAAATACTTGTTATCCAGAGAGAACAATAACAGAGTTGCTTTTTTCTTGATTATCATGCAGTATTTATCTAAAATTCAACCTTGTTCCTTAAGAAGGTTCTTGGCCAACATTAAAATAAAGTAAAAAAACTCATGGAATAATTGAATAAAAAACACTCTTTTAATACATGTGCTTAGTTTTCACTTCTTTCAGAAAGTGACAGCTTATTCATATTATTTTCACTTTGAAGCCACTTTTCCTAATCCAATATTAATTAACTCAAGCAGGATAACAGTGTTAAGGGCGCCACCATCACCCCTCTTTGAAGTATCCTGCAGGAGTCCTGGGGAAAGAGGCCTACGCTTTTTGTTTCCTCTGGTTTCCCTCATAAACCAACTCAGCAAAGGCTGGGTCCTGTAGGATGCATGATGTCCCAATCAACCTCTCCTTTTAATATTATTCTTTTAACCTCTCCTTTTCACCATTGGCCTCAGGTAGAGTCATGGAAGTATTTGTGCTTTTAAACCCTCAGCTCCGTCGCGAGGCAAAGCCAGGCACCAACAGCTCCACTCCACTACAGCTTAGAGGAGGCCTCTGTCATGGTGGGGAAGGTAGCAGATGTACCTTAGCCCTTCAACACACCTGCTCAGATCCTTTCTAGCCGCACCTGAGCTTACTTGTCTCTTAGTGTCACTAAGTAATTTGCAAAACTGTTTCTGGCCACTGCCAAGAGCAGGCTAAGTTATGTCAGGCCATGAAGAGTTGATGAATAATGGTGTTCATCGCTTAAAAGATGGCCAGGAATCCTGTCATGCTTGGATACGGGACTCACCAGCACACTTTCCACAATTAGAAGAATGTGACCAAATGCCACTCTTTCAGGCTCTCCAAGATCTTGAGCCTGGTTGTGTAGTTGATGCTTGATGCCTGATGAATCCCAGGTTCATCAAGAGTTTCTCTACGAGGAAGGGTGATGTAGAGGGGGTGATATTGCAGGCGCTACTGTTTTCTATATCCCTTGTGAAACATTTTTAAAATTGTGGTTTACATGATACATTTTTAAATGACTACTAGGAAGCCAGATGGGTTCAATACTATTCCAGCTACACTTAGTAAAATATCTCTCTCACACACACACACACACACACACACAACTACAGTTTTACGTTTTATATTTTAAAACTCTGTTTAAAAAAACACACTTTTGCTTCCACACAAATAAGATTTACATTCAAAATGTATCTAATTTTAAATCTTTCCATTCAATCCTTTGCATTCATCAGCCCTTAGTTTATCAAAAATTATTCCCATGCTGGCAACTAATGCAAGAATTTAAAGAATTTAAAATTAAATAAATTAAACAGTTGGGATAGCAGCTCTTTTTTTTTTTTAACGTGTGGGAAGAGTAGAATAATATTTCCACACATCATGAAATCTTGTTACCTCAAGGGAAAAAAATATCATGTTCAAGTTACCTACTTTCTCGTGAAATTTTCCCCTTGGATCATATCAAGGTTTAAATGACCTCATCAAAAACTGGAGTTATTTGGCATAGTAAATCCTCTATAGATATGTAAATCTCTTGTTACACATCTAGTGCTCAAGGACATATTTATTGATCGCATGCACTATGAAATATGTTTTCTGCAATAGAAATGTAAATGTAAAAAATTCATCAAATGATGTTGAACTAAATACAATCTTAAAAGTATTCAATCAAGCCCTAACCAGTTTGGCTCAGTAGATACAGCGTCGGCCTGCAGACTTAAAGGTCCCAAGTTCGATTCTGGTCAAGGGCATGTACCTTGGTTGCTGGCACATCCCCAGTAGGGGGTGTGTGCAAGAAGCCGCTGAGATGTGTGCAAGAAGCCGCTGATTGGTTTCTCTCTCATCGATGTTTCTAACTCTCTATCCCTCTCCCTTCCTCTCTGTAAAAAAATCAATAAAAATATATTTTTTTAAAAAGTATTCAGTCAAGAGGTCAATATTTTTATATCAAGATACCAGGTTTCCCTTACCTTAAAATTGTGCTGTGGTATAGGAATAATAAGTGTTTGAATCATATTATTTTAAATCACGCATTTATAAAAGAGAACAGCATGGCCCTAGCTGGTTTGGCTCAGTGGATAGAGCGTTGGCCTGTGGACTGATGGGTCCCGAGTTCGATTCCAGTCAAGAGCACATGCCCATGTTGCGGGCTCAATCCCTAGTAGGGGGGAAAAGGGACATGCAGGAGGCAGCCAATCAATGAGTCCCTCTCATCATTGATGTTTCTATCTCTCTCCTTCTCCCTTTCTCTCTGAAATAAATAAATTATATATATATATTATAATTATATATAATTATATATATATATATATATATATATATATATATATAGAGAGAGAGAGAGAGAGAGAGAGAGAGAGAGAGAGAGAGAACAGTGTGGCTGGCTGCATTGCGTCCTAATGGCTGATGGACAGGAGAGCTCATGTGGATTCAGACCCAAGCTGAGGGGCCAGCTCTGCGCCCTGTGACTCCCTCACCAGCCCATTCGTAGTAGCAATTCTTTGTTCCCCAGAAAGACCTCTTGTCTTACCAGACTGTTTGTTGCAATTTAGTTCATTTTATATTGCATTTGAGAATAAGTGGCTATTTTCTGTAAAAGAATATATCACAATTTTTTTAAATTTCAAAATTATTGTCAATATCAGCTGGTTTCTTGAATATTAATTGGAATGATTCTTTAAATGTGTGGCTTTCTCTTACTGAGGCCATATACTATGTATTTATTATAAATATATTTCCCTAGGACTCTTTTACAGACTACATTAAGCAAAATAAAACTTCCTCAGTTATTACAGAGTGATAACAATAATGATGAAATTCTTCAGATCACCACTAGATGGTACTATAAAACCTATTAAATATATTCTATCACTTGTTTTTGGTGCTTTCTGTTTCAAGATCTTCCCAGATGTTTTTAAATGAATACACGTTTAATTATAACTAATTTTATTGAATGACTTCTATAAACACCAGTCACAATGTATTGTACTAGATGAGTGACCTTGGACAAGTTAGTTATCCTCCCTGTGCCTCAGTTTCCACATAAGTGAAATGAGGAGAAGACTCTGGTCCTCATGCAGGATCTCGTACCATGGCCTCTTGGCCTTGGCTGAATACGCCAAGGTGAGCCTCTGTCCTGGGAAGACTGACTCAGAATCCTTTCCTCCTTTTTCTTTTTCAACTAAAATTAGAAAAGGACAGCCCATGGGAGCATCAAGGTGTGGGCTGCAGGTGCTGGGCAAGTAGGACAGGAAGCTGGCCTCCTGGGGTAAAATCTGGAAACAGCCCATGCCCATCAGCAGATGAGTGGATAAAAAAGCGTGGTACATTTACATCAGGGAGTACTATGCAGCAGCAAAAAGAAAGATCACTTACTCCTTGAGATAACCTGGTGGGACCTGGAAAGTATTTGCTAAGTAAAATAAGCCAGTCAGAAAAGGACAAGTATTGCATGATTTCATGCATATATGGAATCTAAAGAACAACATAAACTGATGAACAAAATAGACCTAAACTCATAGAAACATGGGAAAGATTGAGGAATCTCAGAGAAGACAAGGGTGGGGAGTGAAGTTTGGGGGGAGGAAAAACCAAAGAACTTATTTGCATATATGCATAACCCATGGACACAGACAATAGTATGGTGAAGGCCTGGGGCAGTGGCTGGGGAAGACTAGATGTCAATGGGGAATAAAAAAGGGATCCCAACAATAAAGATAAATTTAAAAAACAAAAGCAGAGGAGCAGAGATAAAAGGCCAACCTAGAGACTGACTGTGTCCCAGTCCCAACTATTCCTAGAGCCTGTGTCAGCTCTGCCCTCCCAGAGGTTGGTCAGTCATACTACTTTGGCTACATTTGACAACAAAGTATGCTCCAAGAAATACTCTTTTTTGCCCCAGCTAGTTTGATTCAGGTTTCTATCCCTTTAACCAAAGGAACACTTACTAATCCAGGTGGTCATTCATCCTATCCATTCAAAAGCGTAGCCCAGGTCTGTTTGATGTGGCTCAGTTCATTGGAGCATCATCCCCTACACTGAATGGTCACAGGTGAGATTTCTGGTTAGAACACATAACTAGGTTGTGGGTTCAATCCCTGGTTAGGTTGCATAAGAGAGCAAACCAATCATTGTTTCATTCTTCTTCTCTCTCTCTCTCTCTCTCTCTCTCTCTCTCTCTCTCTCTCTCTTTCTCTCCCCCCTTTTCCTCTCCCTCACTCTCTCCCTTCCTCTCTCTAAAATCAATAACTATATCTTCAGATGAAGATTTTTAAAAACTGTAGCCCAGCAGTGTAAGTCTTCACCCCATAATCTCAAGTGTAACTTCAATTGTATTAAAATTTCTGAAAAAGAAAAGAAAAATACAAAGAGAACCAAAGGCAAAAATTAGGGGAATTTCAAATTAGGATAATTCAAAGCTTCTGACCCATTAACATTAAGTAGTATCTTGAAGGGACACAACTCACCAGAAATGCCAAGCACTTTGCAAATGGATGCTATCTCTTACAACCATCACTCCAGTACTATTATTCTGGATGGCTTAACCCTCTCAAACATTCTGCTGCTGAGATTTCAATAGTTTTGTAGGGTAGGTGAGTGGTATGACCTTATTTTATTAACATATGGTGGTCTTGATTCCTTCTTTATAAACTAATGGGATAAGCATGTATTTCTCTGGTACTTATAGTCTCAGAAATTCAGCATAAAGGAAATAGCAGAAAATACTAGGGTTCTAGTACAAAACCTCAAAACAATAAACGAATTTGAATCTCTCTCCCATTCTCTCTTCCCTCCCTCCCTTTCCTTTTCTCTCTCCCTTTTCCTCTCTTGCTACCTCTCTGTCTCAATGGGATAATGTAGGATCTTGAAATCCATACATCAATGTTCTGTGAAAGCAGAATCCTAAAATGGGGACACTGCTAGGGAGTTAGGGTCAGAAAAACTTGGTCACTTATCTACTACTTTTGTGACTATTTTAAACCCAGTAGGAATACTAGTATACACTGAACAAGTACAGAGCAGTGCAGAATCACCTTTCTGCTGATTACTATAGGTCAAACTATAGCAGTTAGGTATATGAAGGAACAATATAAAATGCAAAACATAGAGCATGGTTTGAAAAAGCCTTTTTATAGCTATAAATATTTCATTTTCATTCATCCTTCTCTCCATCATTGCAATAATGAACAAAAGAAACCATCAACAAGCCATAGCCCTTCCCCCGTCTTCTCTAAACAAGTTTAACTTCTCACCTTTAGCCCTTTCAGGAGCGACCCAATAGTGTCCATTTCTCTACGGTCACAGTATTTGAAATGTCGCTTTCCTCCACCAATGATACCTAATTCAACCAATTCACTTTTTGTCCCATTTGAATTGGTTACTTTTTCTCCATTTCCACTACATTCATGTAAATAGGATCAGTAAGGAGCCCGTGGTAGACCTTCCTGTTCTACAGGTCCCTGTACAGCTGACCTTATGGTGTTTTTGCTGCTCCACAGAATGCCAAGTGTCATCGGTTTCTGTTTCTCCATCTGAGATTTTCTACCACCCGAGAACTTCAACTTCTTCCCCAGGTTGCAGAAACTGCATCCCTTCAACATTTCTGCATGACATTACACTGTTTCTCAAAATAATTGTACCAGTTTATAATCCTACCAGCCACAGGCAAGACTTTCTGTTGCTCCATATCCATTTCAGTGTGTAATTTTATCAAACTTCTAATATTTTAAAAATATTAAATAAGGTGGGTAGGATATGGTAGTCCAAATATGTTTAACTACATTTTCTTTTTTCTTTTTACTAATAAGTTTGAGTATATTTTCTATACTTATGGGGTCATTTAAGTTTATTCTTCTAAAAACATCAGCTTTTCTCTGTCACTAAAAGTCTACCAATCAATTCATTCCCTGCACTGACCAGCCTCTATGTGCCTAACTTGGAGATAATGAGGGAAATAGAAGAATTACTTAAAGCTATTTACCATCTGGATGAACAATTATAAAAGAATCCAAGACTAACCAAGTGTTTCTTTTCTGTTTGTTTGTTTTTGTTTTTTAATCTTTATTATTGAGATTATTACAGGTGTCCATTCCCTCCCCCCCCCCATAGCCTCCCTCCACCTGGTTCCCACCCCACCCCAGGCTTTTGCCACCCTATTGTCTATGTCCATAGGTAATGCAATAAGCATACAAAATCTTTGTTTAATCTCTTCCCACTCCCCACCCCCCTTCCCTCTGAGAATTGTCAGTCTGTTCCATTTCCACTGATTCTATTTTATTCTGTTCATTAGATTTCTTATTCATTTATTTTGATTTTTAGATTCAATTGTTAATAGGTATGTATTTGTTGCCATTTTGTTGTTCATACTTTTTATATTTTTCTTTTTCTTCTTCCTTTTCTTAGAGAATGCCCTTCAACATTTCATATCATATTGATTTGGTGGTGATGAACTCTTTTAGCTTTTTCTTGTCTGTGAAGCTCTTTATCTGACTTTCAATTCTAAATGATAGCTTTGCTGGGTAAAGAAATCTTGGTTGTAGGTCCTTGCTATTCATCACTTTGAATATTTCTTCCCTTCTGGTTGGCATAGTTTCTGATGAGAAATCAGCTGACAGTTATGTGAGCTTTCCCTTATAGGTAACTAATGGCTTTTCTCTTGCTGCTTTTAAGATTCTCTCTTTGTCTTTAGCCCTTGTCATTTTAATTACGATGTGTCTTTGTGTCGTCCTCTTTGGGTTCCTCTTGTTTGGAACTCTCTGTGCTTCCTGGACTTGAAGTCTATTTCTTGCACCAGCTAGGGGAATTTTTCTGTCATTTTTTTCAAATAGGTTATCAATATTTTGCTCTCTTTTCTTCTGGCACCTCCATAATATGAATGTTGGTACTCTTGAAGTTGTCCCAGAGGCTCCTTACACTATCTTCATATTTTTGGATTCTTTTTTCTTTTTGCTCTTCTTGTTGGGTGTTTTTTGCTTTGTCATTTTTCAAATTGTTGACTTGATTCTCAGAATCTCTACTCTACTGTTGAATCCCTGTATATTATTCTTTATTTCAGTCAGTGTATGCTTAATTTCTGACTGATCCTTTGTTATGTGTTTGGCATTCTCACTAAGATCCTTGAAAGTCTCACTAAGACCCTTGGAGGTTTCTAGAAGATTCTTGAGTAACCTTATAACTATGGTTTCGAACTCTATAGCCAGTAGTTTGCTATCTTCCATTTCTTTTACTTGTGACATGTTTCTTTGTCTCCGCATTTTGGCTGCATCCTTGTTTTTCTTTCTATGTACTGGGTAGATCTGCTAAATCTCCTTGAGTTGATACAGAAGCCTTGTGTAGTAGTGTCTTATAGGCAGCTTGGATGAGGTTATAAATTGGATGAGGTGGGGTCTTAGGGAATCACCAGGGCGAAGCAAACAGAAATGGCTGCCAGTTAGCCCTGAGACCGGAGAGGTCTCAGCACAGGGACAATAATCCCTGCTAGTACCTCCTCTGGGAGAAAGCCACCCCCAAGTTTCTGCCCTGATGCCAGACAAATGTGACCCCGGAGCCTGACTCTTGTGCTGGAACTCAGAGGAAGCAGGGCCTTGTAAGTTCACTTCATGATGCCGGCCTTTTAAGAGGAACAACTGGGTCTCCAGCAGCCTCTGTGTCACTAAGCTCTAATCCACACTGTTTTTTACAGCCCATAGTTATGAGGACTTCTTTTCCAAGCTCTTGGACCCTGGGCTGGGGGTTGGGTGTGGGGTTGAGATCCCTTGCTCTTCTGAGTGGCCTCTGCAGAAATGACCTCCCTCTTGATTAAAAAAACGGCCCATGTGGATGCTAGACCAGCCTGTTCCATTCCTCTGCGCCTCCTATCAGTCTCAGTGTGCTTTCTTCTTTACTTTTCTAGTAAAGGACTTCCATTCAGCCAGCTTTCCGGTGGTTCTAGATGATGGCTGTTCTGTATTTTAGTTGTAATTTTGATGTGGCTATGGGAGGTAGCAATTACAGACATTTACTTATGCCACCATCTTGGGTCACTCTAACCAAGTGTTTCAAGTAGTGTGACAATACTTACTAGTTCTATAGAAATTCAGGAATGGTAGAATTTGGTACAAGCTAATGTAATACTATTCCTAAAATATGAATCATTAAAATAATAGCTAACACTTATTGACAGCTTTAATGCCAGGCACATAGTAACTATCACATCACGATAGGATTACCTTCACCATTTTATAATAATAATCACATAAATTAGGTACTATAAATAAACAACGTATGTTAAATATATAAAGAAATAAATGAGTAAGACAAAAAACTGTGGCTCAAAATGTTTAAAAATTGGCCTAAATTTATATGGTAGAAGGATTAGAAACTTAGGATAAGGCTTAGAGTATAAGTAGCTTTTGGACATGAAAAGGAGGGCATGCCAAATACAAAAACAAACAAAATAACATAAGCAGAATGAGACCCACTTGCTTCTGGGGAAAGAAACAGTAAGTGTAGCTAGGACAGGGAGTATGTGTGTGAAGTATTAGGGAGTACATTTTGGGGAACAGTGCAGTTTCTTAAAGGCTAAGAAGAGTTTGAAAATAATGTATTAACTATAAGCAGCGTGACATGTATTTTTGGTTTAATAAAAATGTAAACTGGTAGCATTAGATAATGTGGATTTGGCAGGAAGAATTTATCTAATATAGAAAGAATTTACAGTAGTCTAAGAATAGAATTCTGAGTGTGTAGATTTTGGTAGCCATTGCACAGGACATAGAAAAGATAAGTGTAAAAAAATATTTTTAAAAAGTAACTATAGAAGAGAAGGGAAAAGATTAAGGAATGGAGGAACCAATACTTAGTGAGAAAGTATATCAAATGATGATATCACTAAAAGAAAAATAGACATAGAATATATTGTTTGTCTTCATTAAAAGAAAAAATAGAATAGAGATTGTTATCAGTTAAAGGAGAGAGAGAAATTTCATATGGAGTTTGAGATGGTAGTTTTATCTCCAAATATAGTCTATGCGTAAGTAAGAAGAGCAGACTAGGATAAGATAGAATATCAGGTTTACAAATACAGATTTTAAAGTCATGGCATGAAAAAGAGGCACATAGGAAGACTATAAAAAACAGATTTAATGTAAGAGAGGACCCATTTCAAATTCAGATTGTGAAATTGAACTTGAGTAAGTCATTTAACACCTCTGAAAAATAGCTAGTTACTCCATGTTTTAAGCAGAGAAGAAGTACTATCTACTTCACAATATATTCAGCATACGAAGTGGAAGGGCTTTGCAAACAGTAAAGGAATGTAGATAAAGACAGAGTTACATGGTTAAAGTCATGAGAATGAAAGGTAGA
Source organism: Murina feae (assembly GCA_004026665.1). NCBI lineage: Eukaryota > Metazoa > Chordata > Mammalia > Chiroptera > Vespertilionidae > Murina > Murina feae. Next base: position 13,712 of record PVJC01021156.1, on the reverse strand, counting down.
TTTTTAGATTTTTATCTTATTGTGGAAAGCATTATAGATGTTTTTTCCCCATTGGCTCCCTCCACCCTGCATCCAACCCTCCCCAACCCCCCCAGGCCTTCACCACACCATTGTCTATGTCCATAGGTTATGCATTAAATTCTTTGGTTAATTTCTTCCCTCCCTTCCCTCTGAAATTTATCAGTCTGTTCCATTCTCCTATGTCTCTAGATAGTATGCAGCCGTAAAAAAGAGGCTCTCTTACCCTTTGAGAGTATTATGCTAAGCAGTCAGAGAGAGACAAGGGTCATATGATCTCATTCATCTGTGGAATCTAATGAACAACATAAACAGATGAACAAAATAGATTCAGAGACATAGAAGCATGGAATGGACTGGACTGATAAATCTCAAAGGGAAGAGGGTGAGGGAAGAAAGAGATTAACCAAAGAATTTATATGTACACTTAGAGGCCCAGTGAAAGAAATTCAAGTACAGGTAGGATCCTTAGGCCTGGCTGGATCAGGGCCAACCTATGAGGCAACCAGTGGGGTGATGGGAGGGGGGTGCCCTGCTGACACCAGCCTTGGCCAGCCTGTTGCTGCCTACTCACCAGCCCCATACCCCACCATTGCTGCTGGTCACCTCCCTCTGCGGAACAGCCAGTGGGGCAATGGGGGTGGGGGGATCTCTGCTGGCACCAGCTTTGGCTTGGCTGGGGCCTGTGGGCCAGAGGAAGCTCCTGCATTGAGTGTCTGCCCCCTGGTGGTCAATGTGTGTCATAGCAACTGGTCATTCTGCTATGTGGTTGATTTGAATATTAGGCTTTTATTATATAGGATATGCATAACCCAAGGACACAGACAATAGTAGCTTTAAAGCTATGTTTTCTTAAGGACTTTGAATTTGAAACTTTAGCCTTCTTTTCTTGATTGAAGACCCACATCTTACTGTGTTACAGAGAAGATGTCTCATTATTACAATTGTTAAAAAGGTCCTTGGCCCTATCTACTTCTAAAACATGGTAAAAATAATTCCTTTCTAAATTCAGACAGATCACTGAATGATCTTCTCTGAGGATTGCTTAATTTGAAGATATATAACTTTAACTGACAAATAAAGGAATAAGGAAGATAAATTCCCAGTTCAAAAGTTCTTGTAGCATATTTACTCTAATAAATAAATATCTTAAATATCTCTTACCCTCACTGTTTTTTTTTTCATTTCAACCTTGAGATTGCATACTATATTATTAATATACACATTTAAGTACATTGACTACATGATAATAAATTCTTGATGTTATTATTTCTAAGGTTACTAATTACATTAAAATAAATGCTGTCTTAGGAAAAAATTGAAACATAGATGCCTGAACAGTATATAAATTCTTGGAGAAGCAGCAGGTATGTTTTGTGTTCTTAGACTATGCTCATAGTATAATTTTTAAAAATTAATGCAGAAACATATATTTTTATTCATTTTTGTTGAATGATACCTATGGATCTTGCCATTTATTTAGGAAATTGCAACTCAAATTTGGATACATAATGAAAAAATTGCAGAATATAAATTCTAAATAAATGATTACATTTTACTTTATTTTTATTCCTCTATTTTCCATATGCTTGTCAAGGTCTGAGCTATTGATTATAGGTGTCAAATTCCACTGTCCAAAGTCTCCAAAGGATTATATGGAAATTGTTCTAATCCTTAGCCAATAGGTTTGAGCATCCTCAGAACAGGGATTATGTCTTAATTTAATCTTTGCATAACCAGCACCTTGGACAGTGCCAGGCATAAACTAGACACTTATCTATTTCTGGAGCAGATGACATATGAATGATTTTGCCATAATAATATACTTATCTGATATATAGCTGGAGATTTGGTTCACCATGGCTCGGATATCTTTTTTATTTTGTTATAATGATATTGCTTGTATGCAAACTATACTAAATTGTTTCAACTTCATTTTAATGAGATGTTACACTTGGTAAATAAAATATTACACTAAAATTCATGTTAGTATAAAAATGATTATTTCAAGGCATTGACCTCCTTTTAGATACAAAACCACAATATTAAATGTAAGAAAATTTTAATTTTAAAAAATACCATTTTAATTTTAAAAATTTTAATTTTTTTCTTTCCATGTAAATATTATTTTTTTAAATTTTGTTTTATTACTTTAAGTATTACAAAGAGGGTTAAATAAGTTTCCATTTTTTCCCCTTGACCTTCCCCATCCTCCCCTACCCCTCAGTGTCTTGTGTCCATTGATTATGCTTACATGCATGCAATGAAAGAAAAAAAAACACATGACCTCACTTATTTATGGATAATAAAGACCATTATAAATTGATGAACATAAACAGATACAGAGGCAGAACAGCATTGAATTGACTGTCAAACTATAGCTGGAAGGGTCAGGAGGGTTGGGGGGGAGTTAATCGATCAACTGAAGGACTTATATGCATGCATAAAAATTTTAATTTTTAAAAATACTTTCTAAAGCAGTGTTTATTTTATTCTCATCTTTAAATTCACTAAGAAATTCTTAGAGGTAGGAGGAGACCTTTATGTTCTCCAACCCACTCCCCCCGCCAAAAACAAAAACAAAACAAAAAACCAAAAAACTAGGTGGGAAAAGAGAATTTTCCAGTCAGATTCTTTTAAATGTTATTATTGTGGAACAGTATGGACCAGTGTACATCTCACAGGCACCCATTCTGAATCGCCCACCCGCCCAATTCCTTAAGCTCGTATGTATGAACACACTCTTGATGCTTCCTGTTGTACACATGCACGCTATAAGGAGCCTGGATCCTAGCACTTGGCCCTGTATTCACAGTGGAAACCAGAGCTCACCAGAGCAGGAAATGTGCCGAGGGCACACTCGTCCAGAAACGCTCTCTGTGACCCGGCATTTATTCTGTTTGCACTAAATGAGTCGTGGCATCACAGGAACCCTTTGTCTGTGGGATGGTGGGTCTGGCAACCATGTCTACCCATAAAAAACGACGTCTGATGACTCCGCCCGGGCTGGGGGTGGGGACGCGCACCGCGTGGAGAGCTGACTGAGAGTTAAAGTGAGCGAACAAAGAGAACTCCCAGCAGCCGCCCGCCGGCGCCTCGCAGCTGCACCGGAGACAGCCGTGCCGGAAGGTCGTTCACATCCGCCTCCCTGCGAAACGAATCCACTGAATAATTGACGGAGATTGAGCGAGCCCAGGACAAAGCTTTGCCGAAAAACAGTGCATCCGATTTCGAGCTGTTTTGGAATCATCTGCCCAGTACGGGATACGGTGCAGCAAGTACTTGGAGCCTGGCTACCGAGCTTCCATCTCGGGCGTGGCTGGGCCTTTTTGTCTTCTTGCCACCACCCCCTCCCTCCCTCCCCCGACCCCGTCCCCACCTTCTTCTCTTTCCTTTCCAACGTAGCCTCTCTTTGGTTACTTCTCCCGTGTCCTCCCTTGCAATCCCGCCCCCTCCCTTGCCTAGCCCGTGAGGTCAGCTCATGAATAACATTGCGCTTCCTGGGGAGCGTCTGGCACCGCTTGGTACCCCCGCGGTCCCCTGCTCCGAGCCGCAGCTCCAGCCCGTCCGTGGACCGCCTGGAAGTAAGCCGCTCCGGGGGCCGCTGAGTCCACAGGTTAACGCCTTTGTTTGGAGAGATCCAGTGGGTGTGGAACTGGGGCCAGTGGGCCCAAAGTCCTGCTTACCCAGAAAGTCGAATATGACACTACGAAGTTAAACGTTCCTCGTCTCTGGACAAACCAATAAACCCTGAGGTCGCTGGAAGATCAGGAGAGCGCTGCTGATTTGCATCAACTTCCACCCATCTCCTCTGCTGAGAAGTGAGCGGTTCTTCTGGATTTCTAAAGGGATGGGGATGAAAGACAGGGTAGGTTAATGGGCAGATAAAACTGGAGATGCAAAGTGTTCCTTTGGGCTGTTCTGGGGGTTTTTGGTTGATAATTTCTGCGGGGGAGAGACACATCTTGTCACTTGGGGAGAATCACGTGACAGCAGTCAGCTACGTTTGCTTGTGGTGGAAGCCCAGCGTTCTCCTGGGCTAGGCCTGTCTGGGGACTGAGTTTAAATGTTCTCCGGTGGCTCTCTGCTCCAGAGCGATTCTGCCCAACTCAAAACAAAACTAAGTTTCATTGGCAACATAACGTGTTTGAATGATCCACGTTAGTGTGACCCACACGGATGAACCAGGCCATACATTCCAGGAGTATGTGGCTCAAAGAGACCAGTAGGAAGTAAGTTGATGGACAGCTTTTACCCCCATCCCCAAGCCTTCTTTGTTCACTTTTGTTTTCCAAACTGAGTTGGAAGGAGATGCAGAGAAGAGAAAGGGAGTTGGCGAAGGCCCTCCGGTAATATTTCTTTATAACATGAGGATTTGATGCGTGTTGACTCAGTTATGCTACTGAAAATAGACAATAATAGGAAAAATGCTAGTGAAGTAACTAGCAAGTATCGCGTCTCCTAACAGGAGGATTTTTCTCAAGCAGAACTTTCTGCCTAGTCATGCCCTTTACAGTGCTTTAGAGGAAAATTGGATTTCTCAGGAAAAGGCACCTAATTGACTAGCTGACTAGCCAGCTGGATCACTAGAGAGAACCCAAAAGGCAATGGTTTGCTATTTTTCAGATTTTAAATACCATGGATGGCTTCTTTTAAAAAAAAAAAAATACACAATAGAAATTGGTCTTACCACCATGAGTTAGGATGCACCAACCTTCTGGGCGCAGAGCAAGGATGCAGCAGCGTTATTGGTAGTCGGGTCATCCTGCCTCAGGATTTGGTTCCACAGGCGGGACTGGGCCCTGGAAAAATAATACTCTGCCTAAGATATATCATCTGAGAAGATGCTTAAGAACAGAAATGTTTTCTATTTGCAATTACACTTAAAACTAAAAAAAAAATTCACCAAACTATGACATTTGGATAAGTAGAAAAAGTCATCACCTGTATTTTTTAAAGAAATTGTGCACAGCTATAAATAAACTTTTCTAAAAGTTTTTAAAAATTATTTCCCAACGCTTAAAAAGGAAAATCGTTTTAGAACTGGCAATGACTAAACTATGTAGATGATTTCTAGTGCCATTATTTTCTTGAAAATGAAATTGATTATATATATGTGCGTATATATATATATATATATATATATTCATTCTAGTAAAAAGGAAGTTGGATGCATTTTTCCAACTAAGAACATTGAGAAAAGTAACATTTATCCATAACAAATATTCTTCAGGCGCCTCCTTCATAACGCTTTCTCCTGCAATTGACACTGAGAATATTAATTAAACAGAACTCTCTCCACTACACTATGCTCTAAATTGCAGATTTGAGGTGAGAAAAACCAAAGTTGAAAAATTAGGGTATTTACAACTCTAGTTGACATCTCCTTTTCCTCTGAAACTTCTTCTGGACTTTACCCTCTTTTAAAAACACTCTTCCTTGCCCTCCATTCTTTTTCTGGCTTCATGTCTCACCCTTGCCAAAAATATGCTACTTTGAGAATTTAAGGTTCAGCTGCTTTCGCATCGCCATCATTTTCACGGAATGGGTTAGAGATAGCGCCTCCCTTGGCAAAATGAGAATGGACAATTCCGCCTCTCACTCCTAAAGTCAAGGCCTCTATGAAGCACCTTCCAAACCTCATTTTTCAAGGACTTTCCTTGCAGTGCTTTGTAACAGTACAGACAGCTTGTATGTTTTCCTTCTTTTGTTTCTGTTCCAGATTAGAAAGGAAGTTTGGTGGCGGTGAGAGGGAAGCGAGTGATCTGGCGATGGACCCTTTTAAATCGCATCCAGTAGATTCTTCCTAGACAGCCATGAGTCAGCCACCGGCCGGGGGCGCTGCCCCTGCCACAGCCGCAGCTTCCGCTGCCACCGCCGCCACCGAGGCTCGCCTGCACCCGGAGGGCAGCAGCAGAAAGCAGCAGCGTGCTCAATCGCCCGCTAGACTGAGGGACAATACGGTCCGACAGACCACAGCGGCTACCCGGTCCCCGGTGGGGGCAGGCACTAAACTCAATTCTGTTCGGCAGCAGCAATTGCAGCAGCAGCAGCAGCAGAGCAACAAGACCGCGGGCCGCGCGGTGCCTGGGGCCGGCGGCCGAGGAAGCGGAGGCGGGGCGGAGAAGGCGGCGCCCCCGGCTCCCAAAGGGGCCGTGCCGGGAGCTGTCCAGCCCGCGGCTGGTGCTGAAGCGGCCCCCGCGGCAACCCTGGCCCCGGTGGGCGGCCGGAGGCTGGGCCCCACGGAGGAGCCACCCGGGAACCTAGAGCCTGCGTCCTCTAAACTCGGGGAACCCCCTCCGCTAGGGGAAGAAGGAGGAGGGGGTGGGGAAGGAGGAGGAGCCGGCGGCGGCTCTGGGGAAAGGGAGGGGGGCTCTCCGCAGCCGCCGCCGCCGCCGCCGCCCAGGGGCTGGCGAGGGAAAGGAGTACGAGCTCCGCAGAGGGGCGGCAGCGGCGGGGAGGGGGCCTCCCCTTCGCCGCCGTCCTCCGCGGTCAAAACCCCAGGCCCCGGCAGCAGAAACTCCGGAAGCGGCCTTGTGGGGGGAAGCAACAGTGGAGGGAGCTACTGGAAGGAAGGCTGTCTGCAGTCTGAGCTCATCCAGTTCCATCTCAAGAAAGAGCGGGCGGCGGCGGCGGCGGCGGCCGCGGCTCAGATGCACACCAAGAACGGAGGCAGTGGCAGCCCCCGAAACTCGCCGGCCTCCGGCGCCCCTGCCATTGGCGACTCCCCTGCAGTCCCTGCCTCCAGCCCAATGGCCGCGGCAGCCGAGGGTCCCCAGCAGAGCGCGGAGGGCAGCGCGAGCGGCGGCGGCATGCAGGCGGCGGCGCCCCCTCCCTCGCAGCCGCAGCCGCAGCCGCACCCGCAGCAGCGCCAGGAGCAGGAAGAAATGCAGGAGGAGATGGAGAAGCTTCGAGAGGAAAACGAGACGCTCAAGGTGGGGGGGTGGGGGGAGTAGGGGGCAGGTGGGCGGCTGGGGGAGGGGAGGTTTGGGCCTCGGAGGACTTAGGGCGTGTCCGGGGAGGGTGGAGGGTGAGAGGCTGCTAACCTGTTAGGGAGCCTCAAGGAGGGAGGGGAACAGGAAACGAGGGGAGGGGGTGCCTCGGCCTTTTCCGGTTTTTAAACAGCCGGAGGTTGGTAGCGTTAGGTTTTCCTGTAAATCTGAATCTGGACCTTCGCTTCCCTAATACCGTGGTTTGCGCACATTTTCATGGAGAGGGCTCGGTGGAGTAGGAACGCGCGAGAAGGTCTAAAGAGGGCCCGTTGGCTAAGTTTCCCCGCCGTTCCTGTCTGCTGGAGAGGGGGCAGTAACGCCGAGGACTTGGAATCGGGATGGGGTGTACCCGGTGTGTGTCCGAGGGGTGGGGGTCGAGGGGAATTTTGACCCGCTGCCTGTCACGCCAGAGCGAGATCGACGAGCTGAGGACCGAGATGGACGAAATGAGGGACAGTTTCTTCGAGGAGGATGCCTGTCAGCTGCAGGAAATGCGCCATGAGCTGGAGAGAGCCAACAAGAACTGCCGGATCCTGCAGTACCGCCTCCGCAAAGCCGAGCGCAAGAGGCTCCGCTACGCGCAGACGGGCGAGATCGACGGGGAGCTGCTGCGCAGCCTGGAGCAGGACCTCAAGGTCTGCGGCGCGGGGAGTCGGGGTGCGCGGCAGGGGCGGCGGGCGAGGGCCGTGGCCCGGGGCGGGTGGGAACTCTGAAAGGCCTTCAGTGATGGCTGGCAAGGGGCTTTGAGGACGCGGAGATTCACAGTTCTGACCACAAAGTATCCGCCCCAGAAGGAGAAGGGAAGAACAGACAGGTGGATCGGAAGAGCCCAGTGAGTCAGGCCTGATGCAGAGCGAGCTCTGTGGGCTCTGCTGGGAGTGACGTGGCTCTGATAGAGGCGGTGGCAAGAGGGCGACCCCCCCCCCCCCCCGGTGGAAAGCAGGGTGTGGCAGAGCGCAGGCTCTGGCCTTGATCTGGCCTCCAGAATCTGTCGTGCAAATCAAGGCCAGGTGGAATCAGGCGCTCCAGAGCAGAGCAGTGGAAGCCCTGCATAGGAACAGCACTGGGAAGAGTTTGAGCTTTCTCTCCGCCAGTCCCCACCCCTATCTTCCAGGAGTCCTTCTTTGCAGTGCTTACCACTTCCATAACTCCCCCCAAAAGAAAACTGTCCAACTTAAGACCCCTTTTGGAAGTAAACGGAGAGTGAAGTAAGTAAAAAAATTTTTTTCACATTCTTTTTTTAAAATATATTTTATTGATTTTTTTACAGAGGAAGGGAGAGGGCTAGAGAGTTAGAACCATCAATCAGATGCCTCCTCCTGCACACCTCCCACTGGGGATGTGCCTGAAACCAAGGTACATGCCCTTGATCGGAATCCAACCTGGGACCCCCAGTCCGCAGGCCAATACTCTATCCACTGAGCCAGACCGGTTAGGGCTCACATTCTTTTTAATGGCAAGTCGCTTCTTCAGAACCTCCCCCAGGGGAGAAATTTCAACTTAGAAATGCGTTTCTAGGCAGGTGTGGTCTGCTTAGCAGAGTTTGACTGTAAGTCAGTTGTTATCTGCATGGCCTTGAATAACCAAAAATATAAATTTATATTAACTTCAAGATAGGAAAAACAAATGTAATTACCCTACATTTGTTTTAGAGAAAAAATTTTGTGAAAGTCAGTGTATTATTATTTCTTCTTCTTCTTCTTCTTCTTCTTCTTCTTCTTCTTCTTCTTCTTCTTCTTCTTCTCCTCCTCCTCCTCCTCCTCCTCCTCCTCCTCCTCCTCCTCCTCCTCGTTTTTAACGTTTGTTAGGTACTAACTATGCCCTGGGCACCGTGGCAAACATTGTTATATATACAGTGTGTCCCTGCAAAACATATACACGCTTTAACAGTGGATAGCTCAATTTTGAAAATAAAGTGTATTTTAATAAACACTGCCTTTATAATTATTCAAAGTGTGTATACAAGTTTTGGGACACTCTATATTATTACCTCACATATTTCTCAAGAAAAAAATCTATAAAGTAGGGATTATTAATAACATCATTTAACAGGTACTTACCCCAAACCTTTTTCTCAGGTCAGGTGCCCAGCCTCTATCTAGCCCCCCTGTAAGTCAGCTAGTAGCTGGCCAGGGTGGCTCCTGACTCCATCTCAAACACAGCCTACTCCTGAGCCAGTACACAAGACTGCTTCACTTTTCCAAACTCTAAAATTTCCAGGATGATTTTAGAACAGGAGGCGAAAATGCCTACACATAATAGATACAATTGAACATTTATTACTACTACGGTGTAATGTAGAGGTTAAGGGAGCAGAGTTGAGGGCCAGACTGCCTGCTCACTCGTTAGCTATATGACCTTGAGCACATTACTTCCCATATCCAAGACTTAGAGTTCCTCATCTTTCAAACAGGAATGATCATCATCTCTACTCATGGGATTGTTGTATGTGAATAGCTTATATGTAGAGCATCTGGAATAATGCCTGCATTTGGCTCTTATTACTTCTAATACGAATATTACTTTAGCCCACATATTTTGTTGTCTTTAATTATATTTTGTTGTTACACACACTTTAATTTAGGTTGCAAAGGATGTATCTGTGAGACTTCACCATGAATTGGAAAATGTGGAAGAAAAGAGAACGACGACAGAAGATGAAAATGATAAACTGAGGCAACAGCTTATAGAAGTTGAGATTGCAAAGCAAGCTTTACAGAATGAACTGGAAAAAATGAAGGAGGTTAGTATTCAATTATTTCATGCTGTGCTAATTATCTTTAGCTCTTTAGAAAAGAATTCCAAGGACTAATATGACTGTTAAAATATTTTTATTTTTTCATGATTATAAGACAGTTTGTTGCCCTCACCCAATATAACAGAGAGGTGAGTTTGTACTAATAAATGAGATTTGACTTCAGCCCTTCCACTTTCTTGATCTATATGAGCTGTGACTAATGTTCCAGCTTGAGTCATCTAAACATATGTTAATGAAATAAATTACATAGCTATTCCAAACACAAAAGGTGTCAAGCATATGAAGGAATAAGCCTTGTGTTAGCAGAGGGGAAGAACTGGTTCTATAATATTACTACTGAGTTCATAGAAACCATGCACTTGTAGGATGAAAATTGCCATACAGGTCATTTAATCTAATATAATACAATCTAATCTATCTGATCTAATCATTGCTTGAATCCTTTTTATAACAGTCTCTAAATGGTCTAATGCTTAGAACATCAGCAGTGATTAACCCTTAAAAAATCTGCTGCAGTGGCTAATTCTATCATAGTATACCTCTTTTTAAAGGTTTCCATTGTTTGAGTTGAAATCTGTTTAATTGGTAGAAGATTTCTCTTCCACATCAGCTATTTCAAGATTCCTTCCATGTGTCCCCGAATCTTTTCAAAAAACTCAACATCGAAGGAAATGATTGAAAGAGAAAAAAAAACCTAGAAAAGGCCTATCAGTAATAAGTAACAATTTGAGTTAAAATAATATATATATATATATATATATATATATATATATATATATATATATATTTTTTTTTTTAAAACAGCCTCAGAGATTCAATATGACTTGTGAAAACCATTGAGAATCACCAGACTACATAAGTGGTCTTCTGAACACTTTTCTGTGCTTAAAATGCAGATTTGAAATGAAAATCTTAACCTTTCCATGGACTGACTGAAATATGCAGTTTCCATTTGCTGTGCTTATCTCAAAATGGTATAAAAGTATATCTCCCATGTAACAGTGAAATTATCAATAGTCTGATTAAGAATATGTCAGGAATTATAGAAAACTGTTTCCGTAGGTAAACTCTTTTGTGATCTAAGTTTTTGCTTATTCTTACACCATCCTGGCTTTTAACATTTCTAACATTACATTTTAATGACATGCAGTTCTTGGCTAATACCCACGGTGGCCGTGGGTTACTGTAGAAAAACATGGAGACTGGGGCCAGGTGACTATCATCACTGGTAACTAGCTGTGTGACTTCTGTTTATTCAGCTGTGAAATGTTGTTTTCTAGGATTCTCAACATCTCCTGTGGCTATCATAGATTTTATCATGAAATCCAGGGCATTATAATTAAAGAGCAGCATAGATTTTTTTAAATTAAGAGATCATATATGAAATGGAATAGATATATGTTTCTTCAACAGTAATGTACAGTTGAAATTTATAAAAATTGACAGTTGAATTTCCAGGAAAAGAATAAAGTAGATAGTTGCATTAGTTTGGTAGGGCTGCTGTAATGAGGTATCACAAACTGGATGGCTTAAACAATAGAAATCTATTTTCTCACAGTTCTAGAGGCAAGAAATTCAAAATCAAGGGGGTGGTGACTCCTTCTGAGGGCTGTGAAGAAGGATCTGTTTCAGACTTTTTTTTTTGGCTTGTAGATCACTGTCTCCCCTTTCACATGGCATTCTCCCTGTAGCTGCCTGTGTCTAAATTTCCCCTTGTTCTAAGAGCACCAATGATATTAGATTAGGGCCCACCCTAATGACCTCATTGTAGCTTGATTGCCTCTATAAAGAACCTATCTCCAAATAAGGTCACATTCTGAAGTACTTGGGGTTAGGACTTCAAAATATGAATTGTCAGGACACAATGCAAACAAGAACACTAGCTATTAAATACCTTCTTATGGGTAAACAAAGAGGAAGTTCACTGTTAGTTTCATTTTAGCCTCATTCCATGGTATACCTCACTTGCCTTACCTCACATTCTTTGTTTATACAATTAAAAATATTCAAGTCAAAACAAACTTCTTTTGATTACCAAGGATAAAAGAGAAACACCTGGTGATTTGGTATCATGTGAATGTTTTTCAAGTGGATATCTAGAAAGTTGGCTTTAAGGATGGCATCAGGGCTTTCTGATTTTCATTCTATGTCCAGGAAAGGGGAAAATGCCCATAAACTGGCTGTCTACTAGCCAGACAGGTGGGACCACTCCCATCCTATAGAATATAGAGGTAATATGCAAATTGACTCTTACTCCGTCACACTGTTACAAGATGGCTGCACCCACAGCGGAGGCAGGGTTCCCGTAACAAGCCGTAACAAGTGATCAGCAGGGACCTGAGGCTGCACATCCCAGCCCAGTGGGGCTTGATGGGGGAACCTCAGGCCATGCCCCCTACCCCAGGCCAGGGGACCTGAGACTGCACCCCCTCCCCTCCACCTGGCGAGGCTTGATGGGATGTGGGGCCGGTTGGGTCTGGATCTCGCCTAATGGGGTGGGGTTGGCCAGGTCTGGGTCTCACGTGATTTTGAGATGCACACAGGTGGGCAGGTAGTGTGCCCCAGATTCTGATGGGAGGAAGATTTTCATATACATTTTACTAATTTTCTTTCATCTTTTGACACTTCTATTATAGAGAAAGGGCAAGTAGCAATATTAAACTATTTCCTCTAATTATCTTTTAATTTAATTCTCATGCACGAGTTTCATGCACCAGGCCACTAGTCTTAACATAAAAGCCAAAATAACCTGGCTACTGGGGAGAAAGGCTGGAACCTGGGAATGTCCTCAGAGGAATAATTGTAATTCAGAATCAGCTTCCTCGATTCTGTTCCTCACACCCTTTCCGAGGACTGTGTCCTCTTTCAGGGCTCTAACTCTGGGTAGGAAAACACTCTTGAGGCACCAAACAGTGTAGGTCTATATGTTCCTGCCAAAGGGGCAATTTGCTTTCTCCTTGGAGTCATAAAAGCCAAATTCCAATCTCCGATTAGAGACTACAACAGTAAAAGTGTAAGGAATTTTAAGAACAGACATGCACAGTGATGCTGTGTGATTTTGTGCATTTAATATTTGAGTGAGCAGTTATCTCCATGGAAGATGGATGTCATAAAACCAAATCAAGATGAGGACCCTTAAAGAAAAAAAAAAGCCCAGGTATGCAGCACATTAGCTTTTAAAGGTAACCTTTTATTAAAAAGAGTAGAGGCCTGGTGCACAAAAATCTGTGCATTCGGGGCGGGGGGCATTCCTCAGTTTGGCCTGTGCCCTCTTGCAGTCTGGGATCCCTCGGGGGATGTCCACCTGCTGGCGTGTCTGGCAAGCCTGGGTGAGGGGCAGAGGGCCATTTCAGGCTGCCCACAGCCCTTTCAGGGTTTGGGTTCCTACTGGGATGCCTGGCTGGAAGCTGGTATCTGGGGTTTATCTTCTATAATTGAAACTTTGTAGCCTTGAATAGAGCTCAGGGCTCACAGAGCCCTGGCTTCCTACATTGCCTGGGACAACTCCAGCTCTGTGGCTGCCACCATCTTAGTTGAGTTAATTTGCATATTTGCTCCTGATTGGTTGGTGGGCGTGGCTTGTGGGTATAATGGAGTGGGCATCAATTTGCATATTACTCTTTTATTAGATTAGACTAGGGGCCCGGTGCACAAAAATTTGTGCACTTGGGGTAGAGGGAGTCCCTCAGCCCGGCCTGTGCCCTCTGACAGTCTGGGACCCCTCAGTGGATGTCCTATGATGGCCCCAGTCTGCCAGGCGCCTTTTGTGTGTGTGTGTGTGTGTGTGTGTGTGTGTGGCCACTGGGGACCTGCCCCCAGCTACATCTGAGGCTTGGAGCAGTCCTCCTGTGTGTGTCTACCTGCCAGGGACCTGCCCCCAGGCACACTATGGAGGCTTGGAGCAGGCACCCCCTCTATGTTGATCTCTCAGACTCTTGCCCTCC
>PVJC01021155.1:0-19764 GCA_004026665.1 Murina feae | reverse complement strand
TGCGTGTATTAAAGCTGTGATTTCTCCACCTCTTCAAAGCATCGCTTAGTTTTTGTGGTCTTTCTGCAACAATTTAGATATCCAAATCTAAAGTACCTAAGTAAATAATGCACACGCAAAATGGATTTACTATGCAGCCAATTCAAAGAATGTTGTTCAAGTGTATTTGGCACAGAAAAACCTGCCTGACATGTTAAGTGGGGAAAAAAAGTTAGAAAACAATATTACATACTTTCCCACTTGAATGGTGGTGGATTAATCTACTTATGACCAGAAAAATTCTGCAAGTGTGTACTACAAAATAGTAACTGGTTATCACTGGCTGGCTTATGGGCAATATGTATGGATATTTCTATTTCTAAAATAAGCCTGTGACACTTTTATAATAAAATTATTCAAATGCATGGAACAACAAAGACTACAACAGGCTACAATATTTTGTGTTGTAGAAACATGCACTGGTCATGTTTTTCCTGGAGACACACCCATACTCATGCATCATAGGATAAACCTTTAACAGCATATTATTCCTGGCACTCCCCGGCTTACAGTGTTTCTCATTGAGGTTAGTGTAAGGACTGAGTGGCCAAATGAAGTATTTAAAAGACTTGCAAAGAGCCCTTCCAATGTGTGAAATGTGGCTACATACCCACGTTTCTATAGGATTACTTTCAGGGTTTTACCAATTACAGTAACAATTTAAACAAATAGCAATTAGTATGAATTCTCACAGACCCTTATGTGCTTTTTAATTCACTATACTGAAAAGGACTAGGGAGAAAATTCTCCATAGAAACAGGAGAACATATAGCCAGTATCTAATTTTCCTAGTAAAGATCCATGTTTTTCTCCATATGGCAAGGCAAATAATGCCCACATGGCCAACGCTAGATGATGCAGGGTCAGGAGGGACAGAAACAATGGGGATAATGAAAATCCACTGATAATCCAGAAACCTAATTTTACCTAATAGTTGCAACCACCTCCTGGAGAGAACCCTTCCAAAGAGCTGCTAATGAGAAGCATAATTAAGTGGTTTGAGTTCATCTGCTTACAGTTATTCTTCACAGGTGCTAATGAACAGTGAAATGGTCAAAAGGATGTCAGCCAGAGGAAGTGGTAGGAGAAAAAGCAAGACATGGCTAGCAGGGACACTGGCTAACCAGCCTCAAAATGGTTGAGTTGACTGCAGTGAGGATCAGCTATTAAATATCTGCTTAACTAAGTTCCGTGGGGATATGTCAGGAAACCAGATCTTCATATGAAGAGTTTCCACATATGCATTGTCTATCTTGGTTAACATGAATTGTGGTATCATCTTAGAAATTCTTTATACTGTGGTGTTTTCATTGGTGGCAGTGATAGGATATTTATTGTCAGAGCACAGCTAATCAACTGCAGGCTCCTTTGCTAAATATGGCCAACAGGCTGCTTATGAGTCAGGACTCTGGCAGGCAGCCTTGCTTTTAGACCAATGGGGATGTTATTGACTCACTACCAAGCCTTTCTGGGAGAGAATATAACCACTGCCGGTATCCAAATCATTTTTTTAATTATTGCTTCAAATTCATGTTTCAGTAAACAGCATTTTGAAAGTATTGTTATCGTGAACATTTTGTGGTTTATGTTAAGCATTTGATTTTCAAGAATTGCTGAAAATAAATGTTTTTAGAGTGCAATTATTTTCAAGTATTACACAATAAACCCTAATATTTGTACCTAAAACTGTATCTGTGTTTGATTAGTAATTAAACTCTCAAATGGTTATGAAATAATTTTCTTTTATAAGACTGTACCTTAGGACAAATCACTTGATACACACTACTATTCTGAGCTTCAACTATATCTCCATGTGATTATTCATATAGTTCTCTATATTGGTAGTGAAAGTGATTTCCATTTACGGCAGTACTTTAAAACAAAGTACACTGTAAACTATGAGATATTTGTAAATAAAACTATCTGCACATGAATATTAATTTTATTTTCTATAGCAATTTTGAGAGTAATCTCCATTTATAGCAGTCATTTTGAGTAAATGAGATTTTTAATCATTTTAATATCAACTGTTATTTCTTGATCTTGTCCTATGTGTGTATATCTCTGCCCATATTGTGAGCAAAGGGGCCAATGAACTAGAGCTATATAACGTGAGTTGTTTAAGCCTCTTGAATATTCTGGACTACTCCTTAACTTTGCTTAAAACTAAGAAAATACTTTTCAGCTTAATCATAGGTAATAGTCACCAAATTCTACCTAACTAAAAAACACAAGTCTCTCAATTTCTTTTTTACGGAAAATTTGCATTACCTCTAGCCCAATTTACTTTTGTTAAATACGATGGCATGAGTGGATGAATTGTAAAATTGATTTATATTGAGCATTTGCTATGTGTGTGATGTGATAATAAGTGCTTTGCATGTATTGACTCGTAGAATGCTTGCAAAAACCCATGGGGGAGATAGTACTATTATGTCTCTAATTTATTACAGATGGAAAACTAAGATTGAGTAATTTGTCAAAATTCACTTAGAGTTCCTAAGTGGTAGGGCTTAGATTTAAACCCAAGTAATTGAGCTCTGGTAATTCCCAGTGCTAGATGGCTTCACTTAGGTTTCTGTTCCCTAAAGTATGTAGGCTGTGTATGACTGCAAATGTAGGCACTCCAGGATCATCTTTCAACTTTCATCTCTGTTCATTTGCCAAGTGTCTATTGCATTCAAATAGGCTCAGAGAAACTCTATTTAGTACACAAATTTTGAATTACTCTCCATGTGTTTATCAACTTGATTTCTCCCTCAATTAATCATTCTTGTCTTTTTTTTTTTAACCTTCCCTATTTGATGCCTTCAGTTCCCCCATGGACATAGATTTCTATTAAACAAACAAACAATAAGGAACTAATTATAATACATTGCATTTGTAAAGCTCTTTCACATGCTTGCTCTCATCTTGTTCTCAGAAGTTTGTTATTTTTTAATTATAAAAGCTTCTCAAGTGTGGCAGGAGTCCTAGAGTTATAATAACTGGGAAAGTTGAAATTGATATCTGCCCCAAGCACTAAGACTCCACCTTGAGTTTTGGGAGAATAAGAACCCGCTTTTGAACAAGAATTCAGTTTAATCGCTGGTGAAGAACCATCTTCGAGGGGAGTTACTGTTGTGGTAAACTGATGTGATCAGGAAAAGAAATGGTCTGTGTTGGGGGAAGGGGTGGTTGAGTGAAGCACACATGGATCTGTGCTGTGCTGCCGGCTCAGGGTTGAGGGGTGGTGCTGGCTCTGTCAGATGACAGGTCAAATCAAAAAGTCCCAGCATTAGAATCATCGTAAGAACTTGAAAGCACAAGGCAGTGCTATTTGTGGCTTAGTAATACACTGATGTACAAGTAAGGGCAGATATGACTGTTGGAATGGAATGGAAAAGCAACTAGGGCTATGGTACTGTGGCTGACATCCAGAAGTATGACAGAAGCAGTAGTTTCCACTAGGGAACAGGTCTGGAGCAGCAGAGGCCGAGATGACAAATGCCATAAAGGGGAGGAAAACCATCACCATCATCATAAACCATGTGAGCCACTCTTCGATCCTGATCCACCCCCTTGAATTGGAAGTGGGAATGGATTCCAGAGATGTAGCTATTGGAGGCTGAGAGATTGATAGAATTTTACTGTAGGGCGTTCTTCTCCCCAATTTCATTACAGAGTCTAAAGAAACTAAGGTGACACACAGGTTATAGATATTTACAATTATTTTTCTGTCACTACCCAAACCAATGTAGACAAATCCTCATTCAATTGATCACATCCCAATTTTATGTAAATACAATTCTTAAATAGTCTTGTTTCCCTTCATTATTTTCTTCTCTTTTATTCCTCATACTTTTTTTTCATTCTTTCCTTTTTTATTTTTCACACTTACTGAGTGCCTCTTCATGCATAGTACTCTACTAGGCCAGGTAGGGAATGCAAAAAGTTCCACAAAACAAAGGCGCTTTCAGCCTAGTAAAGGAGCCAGACATATATATCCACAAAATACAAAATGGCATCCAAAAGATGGAAAAGTTCAGAAATAGTACTGAGTAATGGCTGGTCCTAAAATCTCTCATATTCTAAGTTAGTGGAGGGGCCATTTTTGTATCCCAGTCTAGTTGCTTATTCAGTTGAATTCCTGCCTGGATTGGAGAGCAAGAGAGACAAATGGTTACTTCACTTTCTAAATCTTTTTCATACTTAGAAACTTCAGAAATGTTGCTGTGTCAGGTAAGCTTCATGCTGAAGATCATCGGTCCAAGGAGCCCTGATTAAGCTATGTCTGGGCATGGCGGAAGTTTAGATGTGGCCTCTGGCCTGTAGAGCATGAAGCCATGGGAGCAGAGCTGGCATGGAGAATCCAATAATTCACATAGCGAGCTTATTCAAAGGACCAGGGAAGAGAGGGCTTTGCTTGTTTGCTTGTTTGTTTGTTTTAAAGTAGGTGTTTTTTGTGTGTTTTTTTTTAAGTAAGAATTAAGCAATGTGATGCAATCAGAAGGCTGACGACAGGAGGAAGCACGTTGACAGACAAGATACGGAAAAGGTTCCAGGAAATCTCACCTTTATGTATTAGAATATAGAAGCTACAACCTTTTGTGCAGCATCTATGACCTCATCTGGGGTAGGAGAGGAGTTCCTAAAACATCAAGCCTGATCCAATTCAATCTATGTCATTGTAATTTCCTGCCATTTGGCCAACTGTTTTTAAAAGTGTTATATTTTGGCTCATTTAAATAACATCAAGTGGGATGTCTATGCCATACAGACTTCTTTTAGAATGGAGCTGGTTTACTGAGCTGATCCTCTCTTCCAACTTCAGGGAGACAGGATCATTGAGGATGAAAATTCTGATCCTGGAAACTGATGGGAATGCCCCCACCCAACCACGTGCTGTTTATCAGAGAGACTCCTAAAATTTAGCCACCTAGAAATGTCAAAAATAAATGGATGAGTGAATATATGTAGACAGTCACATCCAAAAGGCAAACTGCTGTTAATATTGGTGTGAGGTAAAAGGTAATAAAAAAAAACATTTAGAGGGGCAAAATAAGCTTATATTCATTTAAAACATCTAAAATGAAGTTCACATATCAAAAAGGCAATATCAAAATTCATTAAGCATATGATGATGATGTCATGCATAAAAAGAGAAATGTATAGAAACAGAATTAGAAAAGCTTGACATACCATCATTAGCCTTAATTATAAAGTATATTACAAATATGAAAATATGGGGTACAAGAATATTCATTGTATTATAAGATGTAATATAAAGAAATTGGAAACCTAAATGTCCTTCAGGAGACTATTGGATAACTATTATTATGCTAATATCTACAATGGACCATCATAAAACTCTTTACAAATATGGTGTCTCTATAAAATGGTATAGAAAAATGATCACATTATGTTACCAAGTGAAAAGAAACCATAGTAATATGTTTAGGATAATGTTACTTTTTTAAAAAGTCAAAACCACATATAATGTATGTATATACACATTCTCTATGTAAATGCATAGCAAAATGACTGTCAAAAGTGGTTACCTTAGCCCGGCCACAATGGCTCATTGACCTATGAACCAGGAAGTCATTGTTTGATTCCAGTCAGGGCACATGCCCAGGTTGCAGGCTAGATCCCCAGTGTAGGGTGTGCAGGATTCAGCTAATCAGTGATTCTCTCTTATCATTTACTAGAGGCCCGGTGCATGAAATTCGTGCATGTGGGGGGCAGGGTGTGTGTCCCTAAGCCAGCCTGCACCCTCTCCAATATGGGACCTCTCAAGGGATGTTCGACTTCCCATTTAGGCCCAATCCCAGCTGGCCTGGTCACCCCTAACTGTTTTCCCCTGCAGGTGGAATCAGGCCTAAATAGGCAGTCAGACATTCCTCTCACAATCTAGGACTGCTGGCAACCAACTGCTTGCCTGCCTGCCTGATTTCCCCTAACCACTCCCCTGCCAGCCTGATAGATGCCTAACTGCTAGCCCAATTGAGCCTAACTGCCCTCCCCTGCAGGCCTGGTTGCTCATAACTGCCCTCCCCTGCCAGCCTTGTCTCCCCTAACTGTCTTTCCCTGCAGGCCTGGTCCCCCCAAACTGCTCTCCTCTGCAGGCCAGGTGCCCTGAACTACCCTCCCGTGCAGGCCTGGTCCCTCCCAGCTGCCCTCCCCTGCTGGCCTGGTCCCCCTCAACTGCCTTCCCCTGCAGGAGTCGTCGCTCTCAGCTGCCATCCCCTGCAGGCCTGGTAGCCCACAACTGCTCTCCCCTGCTGGCCTGGTAGCCCACAACTGCCTTCCCCTGCCAGCCATCTTGTGGTGGCCATCTTGTGTCCACATGGGAGGGGCCATCTTTGACCACATGGGGGTGGCCATATTGTGTGTTGGAGTGATGGTCAATTTGCACATTACTTCTTTATTAGATAGGATGTTTTTCTCTCTCTCCCTCTTCCTTCCTCACTGAAATCAATAAAAATATATTTAAAAAATAAAAACTATATAAAAAATAAACAAACGTGGTTACCTCAGGAAGAGGAAACAAGAAACTGTCCTTTTTTTACTCTATCTATATCTAAATAGTTTGCATTTTACATGTGTGTGTTTGTGTTTTATTTTTGTATATTGAGAAGATAATTTTAAAAATTATGGACAACTTGAGAAGAGCAATAAACATAGACAAAATAAAAACAACTATCCAAGAATTTTCCCCAGGAAATTGTCTGGGCCTTGGCAGGTTGACAGGTCATCTCTCATACAAAGTAGTCTACTCAGATCATCAAAAATAATTAAAATCTTCCGGAGTGAACTAAATTTTTTGTTTTGCTTTTGGAGGATGAGTTTCTTGCATGTTTTGTGGCTTCCCAACATCTGACCTCCTTTTTAGGTTTGAAGAATTCCTCACAGAGTATTGAGAGAAGGAAGGATTTGCTTGCCTTCTACTACAGAAACTAAAAGGCCACATACACACTATCTCTACCACCAAACCCTAACTTATAGGTGCAGGACCTAGGCTAAACCTATCAGCTTCTCCTACCGGGATGAGGAAGCGGAGCCAAAGAAGCAGTAACAGAGCAGACATCTGGTAGTGGCTGTTGGCTGCGATATCCAGTATCCAATGATAGCAAGCCCAGGAGTGTGTTCACCAGACTGTTCCAATGGCATGATATCAACTATAGTGCTGATTCTGTGGTCCCGCTTCATACTGATCCTAGGCTTCAACCTTCCTATGAATTCTGTGAATATCTAGCATTCTTTCAATAAACTCCACGTTTGTTTATATTAACCAGTGTCATTTTCTGCTGTTTGAAATTAAGACCCCCTAACTGTGCACCTACTCAATCTATTTTATAGTCAACATAATTCTGGTCCCAAAATGTGAACAAAATATACCAAATTCAAAATATAGATGAAAAATAACTATATAAAATATTGGTAGATCTGATTTGGTCTTACATGGAAATAACAACCTATCATAGTTATACAGGGCTTATTTCAAGATAAGCTATTTACATGCAATATCAATAGACTGAAATAAATTAGTATCTCCACATGTGTTTTAGGTAAAATTTAATACCCACTTCTACAACTCAAGGATAATTAATAATTAAGTGCCTACTATGTACCAGATACTGATCCAGGCACTGTGTTATATAGATGAACAAGATATAATCACCTATTTCTGGAGCTTATGGTCTAATTAAAAGGACAAATGAAAATAATTAAAATATAATGTTAAGTGCTTTGGTAGAGGTTTGCATACATTAGTGACTCTTAGCACAGTCAAAAGGCTCAAGAAAAACTTATTGAATAGGTGATTTTTAAAAAAGAGATGGGGCACCTTATTCCTTGACACTATAAAAGGTGAGAGAAGAATAGCTAAAGATGAAGATATATTATGTGTGGGAAGAGGGGATAGAAAAGCAAATTGGATCATCTAAAAATTGTTCTTCCCACTTTATTTATTTTCTATGGCCACCACCATAATCTAAGGCACTATAGCCTCTGGTCTAGACTAGTGCAAGGATTGCCTTCTTTCTGTTTGTACATTTTTCCTTCTCTAATTTACTCTTTGCATAACTGAAATAAATGAGCTTTAAGAACATAAATCAAATCATGCCATTCCATCTTAAATCTCTCTAGTGGCCATCTGTTGCTCTTAGAATTAAACAAGCTCTTGTCTCATCTGGCCCCACTCGCCTCTACAACCCCATTCATATCATGTTCCCTGTTCCTCACTAGGCTGTGACCATGCTTTTCTTCTTGTGCTTGAACACCCTAAATCCTTTCCTGCCTTTGCCCATTTGGATTGCTGGTCCTCCCACACACAAACTTTTCCCTAACCCCAGCGTTCCCCTCCATTGCTCATGTGCTTTATTTGTCTCATTTTCATCTTTCAGGTTTTACCCAAATGTCATCTCTTCACAAAGACCTTAACTGACCATTTTTCCCATTTATTTCTTGTTACCCTGTTTATTTTCATTATCATACAACTGTACATCTCTAGTTTACTTATTTTCCTGCTTCTCCATTAGGATGTAAGCACCCTGCATGCACGGACCTTGTCTGTCTTAATCACCTCCATGTCCCTCTAACTCAGAGACTAGTGGTTAGCACAAAGTAGTATCTCCATATGTATTTGTTGAATGGATTAATCTCTGCATAGCAAACAAACAAACCCCAAAACACTTTGTAAATAATGCTAAAATGCAAATATCAAACTAGAAAAAATGTGCAATATATAGGCTACATATAACATCTAAAGGGTTGATATCTGTACAATACATTTGGTATATACAGCTGCTACATATTAATAAGTAAAAGAATAACATCCAAATCAAGTATGCACAAAGAGTATGAACAGACAATTCATTGAAGAAGTACAATGAATTTATGTACATATGAAAATATCTTCAACCTGTTCATTGTAAAAATAGAATTTTTATAAAGTAGATATTTTAATCTAATTTAGACCTATTCCATTGGCAAATATTGATATAATTATATATCTAGTGTTGACAATCTCATATACTTTGATAAAATCATAGATTGGCACAATCTCTATGGAAGGCAATTTGATATTTTCTTTGAAATTTAAATAATACATACCCTTTGACCTAGCATTTCTACTTTCAGAAATTTTTCCTATAGAAATAAATAAATAAGTGCTATTTAAAGCTTGAGCAGATTCAAGGTGGTTTTCTTTCTTTGTGTGCTTCAGTAAGAGACTGCTTCACTATATTATAGTAATTTACACAGTATAATAATATGTTAATATTATGCAGCATTCCTACATGCATGCAGTGGCTTGTAAGGATGCGGAAATATCCTTGAACTTTATTCTTGTGATTTTTCTTCCCTTCTTTTACTTTCTGAGCTTCCTGACCCTTGCCCTTGTCAGTCACAGTCACCTGCTTGGCTTGGAGGTAAATAAGCATAGTTATTGTAAGAATGAAAAGAGAAAGAATTAATATACACTCTTTGTTGTTTTATTTCATTTTGTTTTTGCTTCCAAACAAGTATGTGGAGAAATAAAAGGGAAGGCCCTCTGGAAAACAGAATATAGAGTTGGTGATGGTCAAAACTTACAAAAAAATATTAGAAGAAAAGACCGTTTCTACCCAATCCACCCCAGTCCTGGATGGTCAAAACTTACAAAAAAATATTAGAAGAAAAGACCGTTTCTACCCAATCTACCCCAGTCCTGGAAAGAGATACAATTATAGTGTAGGAGTGAGTGTGTTTGTAGGGAGTAAAGGAAAAGTCCTTGAAGGTGGTCATAAGCTAGAGACAAAAAGACCAGACCTACGGGGATATAGATGACAGCAAGGAATTGGTATCTAGGGTGATGTAGATCTTTATTGGTAGCCTCCATCTGGGAGCAAAATGAAGGCTAAATTGATACCAGAAAACATTAATCACCAGTCAAGAGAGCATATAGGCATGGTAAGGAGCCATGTTATCTTTTAACTGTGAGGTACAACTTTCCTTTAAGATCTGCCAGTGGTCCTTACTGTATTCATCCAGCAGGAGTAGGCTCTGAACTTTTCTGGGTCCCTCTCAAACTGTGCCTTGTGAATACTTCTTGGCAATAGCCCACGACTCTGGTAAGTTCCTCAACACAGAGGGGTGATGGTGCTATAGTAGGGAAACTCCTTTCACTGGTTCTTCAGTGGAACTGGACAGTGGTAGAGAAATCTACATTTGTGATGTGGAGACATAGATATATATGGTTAACTGTTAATAAGAGAGATGGAGAGATTTTGTTTTTACTCCTTTTTTTTACTATATTTCTGAATTGTTTTGAAATTCTTTATAAGTATACCTTCATATACTGAGAAAGCCATTCTCAAAAAGAACAGAAAAATCTACAGATAATGCAAATGTTGCATTTGACTTGATAAGGAAAATAAATTAGTCAATCCTTAAAATCACTTAATGTGTACATCAACTATTTATTAATGTTTGTGCATATGGAATATCTAGTTACTTGAGGTCAGGACACCTTAAAAACTAACCAAGGTTCAGTGGGAAACTATGTGTGCCAAAAGATGTTTACCAAATATATTTTAGTACATCTTTCTCAGCTCCCCATCCTTAAGACCTTTTTGTTTATGGTTCTGTTTTTTATGCGTTTTTATAGAAGGCATTTTGAGGACTTCTGCATCCACCCATGAAAGATATCTCTTGTGGGACTTGCCTTCCTGCCATAAACAACTAGAAAGAAGCACAAAATATATGAAACAACTGTTTTCAAATATTGGGCAATAGGCTGTGCAGTATTTTGATCCCAGAGAAGAGAGAAATAAATGAAGTGAACCCTACAATGACCTTGACTTTATGGTGAAGACAGTAACACAAGGAAAGGGAATCTCACTGAGCTGAGGAGATCAGAATTCAGGGAGGCCAATGCCTGAGAATTTCTGAGTACTGTCAAGAGCACCACTCGGAGAAATAGCTCCAGAAATCTACATAGGTATCTCCTTAAATCTTTGGCTAAAACCAGCCTATGAATATGGAGGGTGAAATTCCATCAGGTTAGGCAAAGAAAAACTTAGAGAAAGAACAATTATTGTAAGCCAAGCAGTTTCAAAAGTTAACATAGGGCCTGACATCATTTTCATTTCAACTGACCAGAATGGAGAGACATTGTTGAATGTTCAGTGCTCTCAGAAGGTCATATCTTACAGTAGAGCTAAAAGAAGCATAACAACAAGCTTCAGATTCATTAAAATTTATCTTCATGTTGCTTACCTGCTAACAGAATAAAGTCCTATGCTCTATCATGGAATACTACAAAATCATAACTCAACAACTTGAAATTAAAAATGGCCAGTATTCAGTAAAATAATTACTAGACATGTGAAGAAGTGGGAAAATGTGAACCATAAGCAGCAGGAAAACAGATGCTGAAGTGATAGATGATGAAATTTGCAAACAAGGATGCTGAAACATCTACTCTAATAAAAGTGTAATATTGAAATTGACCATTTCTCCAGGATGCCTAAGCCACACCCACCAGCCAATCAATCAGAGTGGCTGTATGCAAATTAACTCAGCCAAGACGGAGGCCGGCAGTGCAAACATGGAGGTGAGTGGCTCAGGTGGTGGGGCAGCAGGGCTGGTGGGTGGGCGGTGGGCCTCGGGGTGTGTGAGGTGGGCAGGGCACACAGAGCGGGTGGCGGGCTGTGGGGTGTGTGGGGTAGGTGGGGCGTGATGGGTGGGTTGCGGGCCTCGGAGTGGGTGGGTACAGGCCAGGCTGAGGGACCCCCTGAGTGCACATTGTGCACCGAGCTCCTAGTCTATAATATTTATGTTCCATACACTTAAGGACATAAAATAAAAAATAAACATAATGAAAAGAGAAATGGGAGATGTAAAAAAAGACCAAATAGAACTTCCAGAGACTAAAAATACAATATCTGAAATGAAATTTCATTGGGTAGAATTAATAGCATTAGATATTTCAGAAGAAAAGATCAGTAAACTTAAAGACATAGCAATAGAAACTATGCAAACTGAAGCATAGAGAGAGAGAAAAGACTAAAAGAAGTGAAAGGGGTCTCAGTGTCCATGTCAAGCAGTGACAATATCAAGCGGTCTAGAATACTTGTAATTGGAATCCTAAATGGGTGAAGGGGGAGGAATACATTTTTTGAAGAAATAATGGCCAAACATTTTCAAAAATTGATGAAAACTATAGATTTACACATCCAAGAAACTCAATAATTTCAAAATAGGATAAAGTGGCCATTTGTGTCTATTTGTTTTATTGGTCCCTAAATCCTGACTTATGAACTGAATTGTATTTGGTTCTTTTTAAAATTTTTTTTATTGATTTTAGAGAGAGGAAGGGAGAGGGAGAGAAAGATAGAAACACCAATAATGAAAGAGAATTATCGATAGGTTGCCTCCTGCACACACACCCTTCCCACTGGGGATTGAGCCTGAAACCTGGGCATGTGACCTGACCTGAAATGGAACCGTGGCCTTCTGATTCATGGATCAATGTTCAACCACTGAGCCACACCACCTAGGCTGTAGCTCTATTTTAGCTTGACTGATTGCAATATGGACCAAGGAAATGATAATGTCCATGTTGACAAAATGGAAGAGGTGTAGATTACTATACCCTCCCCACACATTTGTATATCTTGGAATTTTCTACTAGGTGTATATTACTATAATATGCCCCCCTTTGTATACATTAGATATTTCTACTACTAGGGATTTCCCTGCAATCTCTACCTGTCATTGTGAATTCTTTGGGCCTATTAACAACTTTGTGTTTTAGGTTTCTTTTCTTTTTCTTTTTTTTTTTTTAAATATTTTTACTTACTTTAGAGAGATGGGAAGGAGAGGGATAGAGAGACAGAAACATTTATGAGAGAGAAACATCTATCAGTTGCCTCCTGTATGACCCCTACTGGGAATCAAACCCTCAACCCAGGCATATGACTGGACTGGGAATTGAACCTGCGATGTCTAGGTTCATGATTGAAGCTCAACTACTGAGTCACCTTAGCTGGGTTTTATGTTTCTTTTATACCATTTCTGTTATGATAACTATTCTAAATCAATTGGAACATTTTAAATGATAAGATCTGTGTTTTATAATTATTTCTATTCCTCGAGTGCCTATTATGAGCACTTTGCACATAAGTCAATCATAAATATAGGCTTATTGATTAACTAGAGGCCCAGCACATGAATTGGTGCATGGGTGGGGTCCCTTGACCTGGCTGGCAATTGGGGCCAATTGGAGCCATTCCGCCCAGTCCTGATCGGGGCCAATGAGGGCCAGCCGGCTGGGGAGGGACTGCAGGAGGTTGGCTGGCTAGCCAGGGAAGGACTGTGGGAGAGCTCCAGGGCATGTACGGCCTTCTCACCCAGTCCCAATAAGCAGGACCCCAGCAGCAAGCTAACCTACCTATTGGAGAGTCTGCCCCTGGTGGTCAGTGCACATTATAGTGACTGGTTGAACGGTCGACTGAATGGTCAACTGATAGGTTAGGCACTTAGCATATTACACTTTTATTATATAGGTCTAGAGGCCCAGTGCACAAAATTCTTGCATGGGTGCAGTCCCTAGGCATGGCTGGTGATCCAAGGGTCTGGTGTGAAAGGGCAGGTCTCAGCTGATCTCTGGGCCCTGGACAGCACCAGTGCCCAATTCCCCAGGCAGAGATGTGTTGAGCACCGCCAGAGACAGCAGACTGGGTACAGCGTGGGCCTCTGGGCCTCCCAATGGCGCTGCACAGAAGCCAAGTGGGCAGCACGCTCTCTCCTGGCTGGCCTTGCTGACCGGTTCCTGCATGAACCCACAGGGAACCTGACTGGCCCCTGCAGTCCCAGCAACTGCAGCCCAGCTCAGCTGGAAGAGGCAGTGCAGATCAGGGGTGAGCTTCTCACAGGTGCCCAGCACCTCAGAGCAGGTACTTCCCTGGTGTGTGAGCCCTGGCATCCCAGAGGAGGGTAGCAGAAGGAGTGAGAGTGAGCTCAGTGGAAACCCCACATTCTCATCTCACCTCTATCCCTGTCATCCCCACCCCCAGGTAGCTGGTGAGAGGTCAGCCTCACATCAGAGTGATAGAACGACTGCCCCAGGGGACAATTTGCATATTAGGCTTTTATTATATAGGGTTAGTCCAGTGGTCTTCAAACTCTATCATGCATCAGAATCACATGGAGGGTTGTTAAGTCATAGATTGCTAGGCCCTATCCCTAGAGTGTATAATTTATTAAGTTTCGGTGGGGCTTGATAATTTGCATTTCTAACAAGTTCCTAAGTGATTGTGATATTTCTGGTCCCAAACCGCATATTGAAAATTACTAGATTAAACTATATTTGTGATTTCAACTGATGAAAGATTACATATACAGTATATTTCAAGTTTCTCCTTAAATCCTACCTCTTCCATATAGCAATTCCTTCTCCTTCAGAATAGAAGCTCCTCTTTTTAACATGTATTCTTTATCCTGTCTACATCTCTTACAATGTTTATCATAGTATTTTTATTTGTTTTTTTCTGTAATGTGTTTATCTTGAATACTAGATTATCAGCAAAACTAGCTCTTTAAAAGTTAAACATACCAATAAATAAAGTGATATTTTTCCAAACATGTATTATCATGTGTATATGCTTATATTGAAAAAACAGATTGATGATTTTTATAGAAAAAACTAGAGGCCTGGTGCATAAATTCATGCACTGGTGGGGTCCCTCAGCCAGACCTGTGGGATTAGGCCGAAACTGGCTCTCCAATATCCCCCGAGGGGTTCTGGATTGCAAGAGGGCACAGGCCAGGACAAGGGACCCCATTGGTGCATAATTGGGGCTGGGGAGGGACACAGGGGGTTGGCCAGTTGGTAAAGGACTGCAGGAGGGCTCCAGAGAGTGTCTGGTTGGTCTCATTCAGTCTCAATCAGTCTGACCCCAGCAGCAAGTTAACCTATCAGTCAAGTGTCTGCCTCCTGGTGGTCAGTGCACATCATAGTGAGTGGTTGAGTGGCCTTAGCATATCATTAGCATATTACTCTTTGATTGGTTGAACAGACAACTGGACAACTGGACACTTAGCATATTAAGCTTTTATTATATAGAATTAGGTGATGGGAATGGAGACAGAACTAAAACACTTCAATCCCTACTACTTTATATGCACCAAGTCAATGTAGTGTTAGGGTAGGATTTGTATCCCTGAGTTAAGATTAACTCCAACAAGAGGTGTCTAATTATTGTTTACTTTTTGCCCTAATTATTGTTAGTGGCACATTCTAACTGCTGGGAAAGGTCAAATATTGCCCCTAACAACTCCATCTTGTAGAAGAATCAATTCTAACAAGGGTAAAGAACTCATAATTTGAATTTTTGGTGTGAGAAACAAAGTAAAATTTCAAGCTTCAGTCCTGGCCGGTTTGGCTCAATGGATAGAGTGTTGGCCTGTGAACTGAAGCGTCCCAGTTTCAATTCTGGTCAAGGGCACATACCTTAGTTGCAAGCTCCATCCCTGGCACTGGTTGGGGCTTGTGAGAGGCAACCAAGTGATATGTCTCTCACACATAGATGTTTCTAACTCTCCATCTCTCCCTCTCCCTTCCACTCTCTCTAAAAATCAATGGAAAAATATCCTCAGGTGAGGATTAACAACAACAAAAGTTCAAGCTTCAGGTGTGCTCACATGTGGGAGTTGGGTATAATAAGCCTTCTCCATGTTGTGACCCCGCTCATACTCTTTTTTATGTAAAGCCAAGTGAGTGTAAGGTCAGTGTCTGGGTCACAGGAAGTAGTTTAAGCAAGTTCTACTCCATGTTTTTCTAGGAAGATTTTCTCTTTGTCCTTCCTCTCATTATCAGAGTGTAAGACCTGAAAGTGGAGCAAAAGGAGGGGTCAAGCCAGGGAGTGGCTCCTGGAAAAAGAGCTAGGAAACCACTCTTCTGACTTCTAGTCTAGGCCCTAGGTTAGGATGGGAGTCAGGTAGATAGTCACCTTCATTCACTTATGGTCCCTCCCAGTTTAGCCTGAGACCACTTAAAGATCTGAGGCCATAGCTCTAGCTACAATAAAGTGTGTGTTTGTCCATTGTCTCCTGTGTGTTCCATATACCCCTCAGGAACCTTATAAAGAAGCATGTTGCTTGAGGGAATCTGAATATTTGAAGATTTGGGACCCCAGTCATCTCTTTCCATCAGTGTTATGACTAACATATGTGACATAAGCATATTCAATTATATAGGGATGAAGCCTGTTTCCTGCAAAGTACCTAATTATAATACCTTAATTATTTTAGAAAATGAAAATACCACTATCTTAATTAAACAGGTAAGTTGTTTGTAAGATTCATTTCATCTCTTTGTTTAAAAAATTCTCATCTGAGGACATGCTTTTATTAACTTTAGAGAGAGGGGAAGGAAGAGGGGGAGAGAGGGAAACATCAACGTGAGAGAGAAACATTGATTGATTGCCTCTCATAGGCATCCCAACCAGAATGGAACTAGCAATCTGGGTATGTGCCCTAACTGGGATTCAAACCTGAGACCTGAATATGGGACAACTCTCCAACCAACTGAGCCACACCGGCCAAGGCTCATTTTATCTTTTAAAAGAAAGTTTGACTGTCATGCTATTTCTGTTACAAAGGCTGAGTTTTGCAGTAGATACAAGCATCATAAAAAGCTGGATTATTTTTACTAGTTCACTCATTGTTTTATTCTCCTGAGGATGCAGCTCTTCTTAAAAGTCTCCTCTTCATTTCTATAAGTTCTCTATCAGTCAACATGTTGTGTACAATGAAGAGTTAATTTATCATTAGCACCAGCCTATCAATAAAACCATTTTTACGGGCAAGTCTAAATGATCCTATATTATTGTAAAAGAGCATAGTTGGAATAAATTATAATTACATTTCTTTTATACTGAAGTGAAAGGTCATTTCCTCAGGTCTTTACTCACACTGAACTATTAAAACGCATATTCCAATAAGCTACATTCAACTTTTTTAATACACCATCTTTATTGGTTTCTTTCCACCCTCCATTTCATTTACTGATCTGCATTTCTGTTTATGCCAGCATCCTCTAATAATGCCATGACTTGCTCAGCACAATCCTACCACTGCTGGCGACTGACCAAGCTTATACAATGTGCTTTCACATAAAAGCTTCTTCCTCATTGCAGACTGCTATGTGAACTATTTTAGGAGGGATTTTATAATGCTGCTTTGTAATTAAATGAATGAAAATTAAGGATCCAATTCCAAATTAGCTTGTACAAACTCATTATCTATCATTCTGACCAGAAAAGCGGTAGGTCCTATGTCATTTGAATAATATGCTAATGGGAAAGGCATGTCACTTATCCCGAGTCTTTATATCATATTCATATTTAAACACAGTTTAATTATGTTTAATAAAATGTAGGGGTATATGAAAAGCACAAATCATTTATCAAGATTCAATTCTTAAATTATGATAGCATCACAAGCTGCCATGTAATTTACTAAATATAAATACTACTGTAATTTAACCTAAAGCATTTAGAATGAGCTCATCATCAAGTATTTTGAGGAAAAAATATTTCTGAGGGTTTAAAAATGGTTACTGATGAATTTGGAGTTTTTAAGTTGTGAAAATTCAAATGTGCTTATGGTTTTATCATTCTTTCTAATAAAAATACTGAAATGCAATTAATCTTTCGTGGATCTAAATATAACAGGCGAACACTTCCCTAAAACAGACAACGATTGTGAAGTGAATGAGATCTGTAACCCGTGTTTCCTGATAACGTCCATAAAATAATATAGTACCTTCTTTTGTATAGTGTTTGCTAAGCGTAAATTAAAAATAGCTGAGTGACAATCACAATGCTAGATAATTTTCCCAAATGTTGATTTTTAGAATCCGTGACTATACAATAAGTATTATATGGAATTTATTTTCCCTGCCAGAAAAAGCGGGATCTGCATTAGCACTGGGTCATAAATCCAGAAATGCGTCTTTTTGCCATCCGAGCGTGTGTACATGCATACAAAGAGTGAGAATCTCGTAACAACTGAAAAGAATTCACCAGTGATAGTCACTAGTGTCAGAAGTAAGAGGTAGTTAGGGAGTGCTGGTAAATCTCATCTCCCACACACTCTTTTCTGACAACTGGAATGTGATCCCAGGAGGATGAAAAAGAAGCACATGTGTCAACTGTAATGATAGTAAAATTAATGCTTGAAGGAGTAGCTCAGCCTTTCTGTTACCTGGCCCTGCCGATTATGTTGTTGCTCCATTTTTATTGACAAATAGAATGTCTATGTGCATTCCATATTTCAGGTGCTAAGATTTCAAAAGGAAAGCAATTCTGGATGATGATCTGCTCCAAGATGTGAGAATGGGAGTGAGTGGCTAAAAGTAAACATACAAGTATCCTTAACTTCCTATGCATTAATCTACTTTTGTAATAAACATGATTTGGTATGTGGTAGGCAAAATTCTAAGATGAGCACAATGACTAACTCCTTTACAATCTCCTCTTCTTATGTCTGCATGGAACCTGTGAGGGTGTGACATCGCTACCACTATTATATCATAATCTACAGTGAAGGGGATTCTGCAGATGTAAATGACTGAGGTCAGGAACTCCTAAAAGGAATTGGACTCTACATAGAGAAAAAATATTGAAGTTTGACACGGATTCGATGAAGAAAGGTTCAGCCATTGCTGAATTGAAAGTTCCGTGCAGCCAGCGACGTGAGCTCTAAAGTAGAGCTTGTCCTGGTTTTCAGCAGGTAAGGGATTTCAGTCATACAGCCACAAGGAAGTGAGTTATGCCACAATGGTGTGAAGCTGGAAGAGGACTCTGAGATCCAGATGAGAACAGAGCCCAGTTGACACCATGATTTTAGCCTGCGAAGACCTGTGCGCAGAACTCAGCCATGTGGTACCGATTTATGACCTATAGAACTGTGACCTCATAAATCAGTGTTTTTTTTTTCAGCCACTAAATTGTTATGTAGCATTAGAAGACTAATATAAGATATACTTTACATATAATGAACTGCACCCATTTTAAGTTTCTACAAACTTAAACGCCACAATGAAGATATAGAGCATTACTATCATGTCCCCAATTCCCTCATGCTCCTTTACCATCAATTCGAACTTGAGCAGGCAACTGTTTGTCTGATTTCTGGCACTGCGTGTTGCAGTAAATCTTGACTCTGCCCCCTCAATCTGTCATCTAGCTATGTGTCTGTCTAATCTCGTCATGTGAGGAAAATTAATGTTTTTGTATTTTTCTATGTCTCTACATTTTTTACATAATAACTCTCTGAGTACATGGAATAGTTTCTCAAAATACTTGTTAGTTTGTCAATTAAAAAAAAATCTTGCTGCCCTAGTCATGTGCTCAGTGGTTAGAGCACCAGTTCCTGGACTGAAGAATCCTGGGTTCGATTCTGGTCAAGGGCATGTTCCTCAGTAGTAGGCTCAATCCCAGGCCCTGGTTGGGGGCACATGCAGTAGGTAACTAATCAATGTGTCTCTCTCACATTGATGTTTCTCTCTGTCTCTCCCCCTCCCTTCTACTTTCTAAAAGTCAATGGAAAAATATCCTTGGGTAAAGATTAACCAAAAAAGTTATATATATATATATATATATATATATATATATATATATATATATATACACACACTAGGCGCCCGGTGCACAAAAATTTGTGCACTCGGGGTGGAGGGAGTCCCTCAGCCCG
>PVJC01021154.1:0-28459 GCA_004026665.1 Murina feae | reverse complement strand
TCCTCCCGGCAGGGGGCTTGCGGGGTCTCGCTTGCCCTGGGAGGCCGTTCGGGTCCCGATCGTCCTCCCGGCAGGGGGCTTGCGGGGTCCCGCTTGCCCCGGGAGGCCGTTCGGGCTGCGATCGGCCTCCTGGCAGGAGGCTTGCGGGGTGCCGCTTGCCCCGGGAGGCCATTCGGGCTGCGATCGGCCTCCCGCCAGTGGACTTGCGGGGTCCCGCTTGCCCCGGGAGGCCATTCGGGTCCCGATCGTCCTCCCGGCAGGGGGCTTGCGGGTCCCGCTTGCCCCGGGAGGCCGTTTGGGCTGATATCGGACTCCTGGCAGGGGGCAACGGGGTCCCGCCGGGCTGGTCCCCGCTTCCCCCCATAGCTTCTCCTCCGGGGAAGGCATCTGGCGGCCCAGGGCCCCAGATACCTTCCCAGGACCCAGGGTGCCAAGATGTCGGAGCCCAGGGCTGCGGCCTCCACCATCTTGGCTGGGCTAATTTGCATACAGTCACTGTGATTGGCTGGTGGGCGTGGCTTAGGCCGTCCCGAAGAAACAATTAATTTTAATATTTCGCTTTTATTAGTTTAGATATATATACACACACACACACACACACACATATACACACACACATATATACATATATATACATATATATACATATATATACATATATATAGCTATATTATAAAAATATTGACCAATCAATGCATTAATAAAATCTAGTTATTTTATAATCAGTGTTTCAAATGCAGTAGGTAAAAGAACAGATTCTTATTTTAAGGTTTGTTCTTTCCAACTGATTGTTTTAAATCGAAGACGGCAACAAAAATCAATTTTAATTTAAAGAGCTAACAAAGAAATGAATTTCTGAGTGGAGGATGTTTGCGTATTAAGACAGCCCTATCCGCATTGCCTGGCTTTGTGTGCTGGCGTTGGCAGCCTTGTTTGTCATAGTTGATCTGGCTTCTATTGCCCAGACAGAAACCATACGTTGGCTTCTAGACGATGACTGACCTTCCCTGGGCAGTGAGCACAGGCCTGTTAGCAATGGAAACACTGTGTATATATCGCTGTACCTCTGATGCTGATGCTGATGCTGCCTGCATTTCAGGCATTGTCTGCACTACCTCTGTGCGTGCACACGACAGGTGTACTATGTCTGTGCTGTACACACACACAAATGTGTACCTATGGCTAGAATATGTAACACAAACGTATCCAATATTCTCTGTCCTCCTTTGAGGGTAAGCCCTTTGTATTCATTACGCTGCTCTGTGCTCTGGAAACGAGAGCACACATGATTAGTTAGCTTGTTTACACATCAGGAATGTTAAGCAGCTTAAAGAAACATAAATTACCATTTACCTTCATGTTTCTATTCTAAACTATTACTGACATATTACTTATGTGCATACAAAATAACTGCTTAATGTCACACACACGTAAACATGGAATATTTCCATTTTTGGCCAACCAGCACGATCTGCCAGCTGTTTTAATATGACTCGTTTGGTACCCAGGAGTCCTGAAACCAGTAGACGATGCTATACACTTCAACTACTTGTGAATGCCATTTGCTCTGGTTTTGTTAAGTGCTAGCCCTCAATGTGGATTCGCTGGACTGTTCCCATTTTTCACTGCAGTCTGTGATTATAGCTCCTAACTCAAGTGCAAAGTCTTACTTATACTTTCGAGATGATGGTAACACACTTAGATGCCATAGCAGATGCTCACTCAATCTAGAATAATAAAAGTGTGATATGCAAATTGACCAAGCAGTCGAACAGCGGAATGACCATCCAGATGACCTTCTGGACAAAACCAGGGCTGGGAGGACTGAGGCAGCCAGTGCTGCAAAGGCCTACTCTTGCATGAATTTCATGCATGGGGCCTCTAGTAGAAATATAATGATTGCCTGCTGTGTGCCCTAGTGAGCCCCTTAATGCATTAGGCTTTCTTTCCTGAAGTGTCTGGGTGCATCCAGGAAGCTGGAGATGTGAGGCTGACTGTTATAGCTGGCTTCATAAAGCCAAGGCACCTTCATATTAGAGCCTTTCATTAGCTGCTCTGCCTGAGGTTTCATGGAAGAGGATCATTTTATTCCTAAAAGAATTGTATAAGGTGTTTTCCAGCACTAAGGACAAGATCCAAGATAAGCCCACCTTATATGGAATTTTATAGTTTAGTAGATTTGTATGTATTTAATTTTTATTTCTATTTTATTTTAGTTCATTCATCATGCAATAGGATGAGTGAAATGATAGAATACCACGATTTCTTGGAAGTACATAGAATGTATGTTGGCTCCCACATTTTTATTAACATTTAGGAATTTGGGTCATGTGTGAAAGGGAGAAAGAGTGCACACGAGTATAAGATGCGTGCCGATGATCTTGCTGCTCCATCATCACCGTAGTTTTATTTATTGAGTAATTCCCATGTGTCAGACACCAGGCCGAGCCTTTAAAGCCCAAGAATTTTGAAACGTCATTGTGCCACAAGTTACTTGATTGCATGGTTATGCATACACACCCACTCACATGATCACAATATCTAAATAACAGATGTACAAGGAAATACTGTCTATGTGGAGGGAAGCCTGTGTCCTAGCAAATTGCAGTTCAGTTTCGATGTTTGCTTGATTCAGCAGCTGTACTTTCACATTTCCCCTGACTTTAGAAGACATTAAAAGTCAAAGGTCCATCTAGGTTGCTTACCCGCTACTGAGTTGGTTTTTTTTTATCCACCTACAGTTCCTGGTGTTTGTGAGAATATAAGAAGGCCACGGAGATCACATCATCTCCCATATAAAACATTGGGGTTCATAATGGTTCTTTTGAGCACATAGCAAATTATCAATTTCTCTTTATAAGGTCTTCAAGCAGACTTCTCACTATTACCATGTTCATTCACAGCCTTTCAGTTAAGTGATTTCAGCCATATTCACTTGCTATAGCCTGTTCGGTCTCATCTTCATGAGATTGCGAACTCCTGACACTTATCACTGAGAAATACATTCTTTTATTCAACCACGTTTTCTAAGGAAATGAATCTGTTGCTATTAAGTAATCAGTGTCATGTTAAAAGAGTTTCTTAAATAGCTCGTCTTATAGTCCAACAAACTCATAGGATTTTTGTACCAAATACAAGGTTGTATTACATGCTACCTTTTCAACCTTCGCCATAAATTCTGACTCAGTAGCTACTAATGATAAAAAGTATTGGTGCTGCCTGGAACTGACCTCGGAAAGATGGAAAAGAAGTGCCATAGGGACCAGCTATGAGATAAAATCTAGAGGTGCATTTCAGGATTAATTTAGAGGTGCACTTGAGGATTAATTAAGACAGTAGCCAAAGGGCAAGAGAAATGAAACAATAATTTTGTGTAACTTCTGTTGAATAAATAACATGATGCAAGTACATGGCAGGGATTTTTTTCCTCCCGATAGAATCTGAATTGCTAAATTAAAACACATGTGAGTAATTTTTGTAAATTAAAAATATATATTTTACATTGTACTGAATTACTGATTTTTGTTTTGTTACTAATACATATTCATTTCCTATTTGGACAGATACAGCAGATGGCGTTTCTCAGGAGCTCTTCTCTGCTGGCTTGGTTGATGGTCATGATGTAGTTATAGGTAAATCACTTTTTAGTATGCAGTGTCATTGTGTTGATATATCAAATGGAAATGCATTTAGAAGCAAAGTTTCATGAAGGTATAATGTATTCTATGTTTTTTGAAAATTTCTTTTTGCATTCGCATATTTTATGTGAAGGAAGTATATTTAAGAATCATATTTAATTTTCTTTTTTAGAAAGTCCTTTATGTCATTCTGTCCCATTTATCTGGATGTGATTTAGCCAATAAGGAACATCGCTTGTTGGAAACATAGCAGAGTACTTAGACGTAAGACCCAAAAGTCAAGGACAACAAAAATGCAATGCCATACATTCTGTGCTCCAAAGTATGGGGACCTCTGGGGTCCTTTTATGAGAGTTTCTGTTCTTTCTTTGGACACTTAGATGTTAGTTGTTTCAGCCCTTAGCAAGATTCTTCATAAAGTCTTAACGTTGGACTTAAAGATCATTCAGGCTGGTTCTGTGTAGACAAGGAAGCAAATTCCTAAAGCAATTGAGTGGTCTATCCAGGGCCATACTGCTGGATTGTGGCAGGCCCACTTCACTTTGAAACTAGGGCTCTTTCTGCCACTTCTAGAATCAAAAGAGAGCTCCATGGAAACAGAGAAGCCTGCTAAATAACAGATATAGGATGGGAGCAAGAAATGACAGGTGGCCTCCTGACAAGGCAACAGAGTCAGAAAGGCTGTAACAGACAAACACTGCCTTCTAGCCTGATTCTACCTAGGGTGAGGGTGAATAGCTCCTCATTCCTCAGCAAATTCTTAGTTATGAAGAATTTATCATTTAGCCTATTGCCGGGTATTCAAAATGATGTCCCTGAGTAATCCAGGTGACTTAACATTATATTAAGGTTAATTATGACATTTTATTAATTTTATTGTTAATTATAATAACATATTAGAGAAATATTAATATGATAAAACTTTTTTCAAAAATATTCAAATCAAAACCAATGCTTGAAATGACTTGGGCCTCTTAAATTATATGTTTTAACTAAGAAACATCACTTCCCAATAATGCTGAAGTATGTGATTGAGAGGGAGCTAGAAGCAGAGATACTCACCCATCACAATAATTTTTTCCTATGAACTCTATGACAAGTCATTATAAAGTGAACTAGAGGCTCAGTGTACAGGATTTGTGCACTGGTGGGGGGCGTGGCATGCAGGGATTGGCCCACTGTGGGAGTGCCACACTCATCCTGATTAGCCCAGTGTCGTGGGCCTGCCCTCTGAGCAGCTGCTCCCCACTGTGGGAGTGCACTGACCCCCAAGGGGTAGCTCCTGCATTGAGCGTCTGCCCCCTGGTGGTCAGTGCGCATCATAGTGACTGGTCAACTGGTTGTTCTGGTCGTTCCGCTCTTCAGTCACTAGCCTTTTATTATATAGGGTGCTTTTGTTTAAATCCGAGTAACTGGGTTTTTAGTGTAAGGTTAGAACCCTGGCTAAGCAATCAGTTTCTAAAATATTATTGATATACAAATAGTAGTTCATAAATGTAAGAATACAAAAATATCTTTGTAATTAGAAAAATTAAGCTTTTTTCTATTAGTTATATGTGAAGTGTACACATGATTTCACAAGGAAGCTCTGATTCCTCTGCCAAGTGGTACATGTGTAAGGAGATAAGTATTTTACTTTATTTATTTATTTTTTTAAATATATTTTTATTGATTTCAGAGAGGAAGGGAGAAGGAGAGAGACAGACACATCAGTGATGAAAGTCATTGATCGGTTTTCTCATGCACACCCCACATTGGGGATCGAGCCTGCAACCTGGGCATATGCCATTGACTGGAATCGAACCTGGGACCCTTCAGTATGCAGGCTGACACTTTATCCACTGAGCCAAACCAGCCAGGGTTAGGAGATAGGTATTTTAAAGGAAAGCATTTATGTGTATCACCTTATGTATTCTTTCTTCCACACTTTCCTTTAACCCTACCAGACCGCAAAGTACCGAAAATTAGGTACAGCAGATTTGGAAATTACCAAAAAATCGGTACACCGGTCTGGTAGGGTTAAAATCTTGTGAGGGCTCATGGCCAACAGAGTTTTTAGCTAAGTTTTCTGAGTTGGGTAAAAGGGTCAGCTCAACTTTGTCATCTACAATAAATTTCATATCAGAGTTCTTTATGTTAATAGTTCCTAGGTATATGTTAATAGTTCCTAGGTAAGTTAATACATGAAAATAATAATAAACATTTTTTAAACACATATTCATGTCTCCTATTGAGCAGGAAGCCCAGGGTCAAATTATCTTTTGATTTTGAGTTGATTCTGGCAGGTGGTTGGAACATGGAGAATAAAATATTTGTGAAAAGATATTATGTGACATCTTTGTCTAAGTATGATCTTGCTTTGGGTACTACAGTGAAATTTAGTGTACTGTCTTTTGCCTCATGCTCAGCTGACTCTAGAGGATTTTTGGTTGCTGAGGGTTTTTTGTTGTTGTGGTGGTTGTTGTTGGGTATTTTTAAGTTTTATTAGAGTAGAGCTGACATACAATATTAGTTTCAGGTGTACAACATAGTGATTCAATGCTTATATATCTTACATTGTGATCACCACAAGTAGAGTCACCATCACTCACCAAGCAAAGTTTTTATGATACTATTGGCTATATTCCCTATGCTGTACATTGTATATGTGTGACTTATTTATTTTATAACTGAAGTTGATACCTCTTATTCCCCTTCTTCACCCATCCTCTTTCCCTCCTCTCTAGTAAACATTAGTTTCTTCTCCATATCTATGAGTCTGTTTTGTTTATTTTTTAGATTCCCCATACAACAGTAGGTTTACAGTTGTGAATACATAAAGCAAAGAGTTTATTTTTGTATTATTACTTTTTGTTATTGTATTATTTTCCATACAAACAACTGTAAACCTACCTTCGCCCCATCCTGTATAAGTGAAGCCATGTGGTATTTGTCTTTCTCTGTCTCACCTATTTCACTTAACGTAATACCTTCTGGGTTTATCAGTGTTGTCACAAATGTTAAGATTTCATTCTTTTTTATGCTGAGTAATATTCTATTATATATACACTAGGGGCCCAGTGCACAAAAATTTGTGCACTTGGGGTGGAGGGAGTCCCTCAGTCCAGCCTGTGCCCTCTCACAGTCTGGGACCCCTCAGTGGATGTCCTATGATGGCCCCAGTCTGCCAGGTGCCTTTTGTGTGTGTGTGTGTGTGTGTGTGTGTGTGTGTGTGTGGCGACTGGGGACCTGCCCCCAGCTGCATCTGAGGCTCGGAGCAGTCCTCCTGTGTGTGTCTACCTGATGGGGACCTGCCACCAGGCACACTGTGGAGGCTTGGAGCAGGCACCCCCTCTATGTTGATCTCTCAGACTCTTGCCCTCCCCTGCATGTTGTTCTCTTTTTTGAGCTGTGGCGAGGGCTGGGTGCTGCCTGCCTCCCAAGCTTGCCTACTGCCCATCTTCTTCCAGCCAGCAGAAAGCAGGGAAAACCCCGCCTCATGGTCAGGCCAGCCTTTTCCTGCTCCCTGATCCCCGGAAGGGACCTGGGAAGCCACCAAGCAGGCCGCCAACCCCCTGCCACCTCTTACCCACTCCCCGGCCTGCCACCTTGCTTTCCCACTTCCTGGTGCCCTGGTGCCACTTCCAACTGCCAGCATAGGCAGGCAGTTGCAACAGAACCCTTTGGTTTGCTCTAGTTCCGTGGCTGTTGGCCTCCATCTTGGCTGGGTTAATTTGCATACAGCCGCTCTGATTGGCTGTTGGCCTCCATCTTGACTGGGTTAATTTGCATACAGCCGCTCTGATTGGCTGGTGGTAATGGTCACATTTGCATGTTTCTCTTTTATTATAGAAGATATGTATAGCATACATATATGTGTGTGTATTGTATGGATATACACACTCCTATGTTCACTGCAGCATTATTTACAATAACCAAGATATGGAAGCAATCTAGGTACCCATCACATCATCTATTTCCATTCACATATTGATGATGTACACCTAGGTTGCTTTCATATGTTGGCTATTGTAAATAATGCTGCAGTGAACATAGGAGTGCATATATCTCTTTAAAATTGTGTTTTTGTTTTCTTCTATAAGTGAAATTGCTGAGTCATGGTAGTTCTATTTTTAATTATTGAGGAACCTCCATACTGTTTTTCATAGTATCTGCCCCAGTTTACAATCCCACCAATAGTGCATGAGGGTTCCCTTTTATCCACATCCAAATAAATTTTTATAATAGCCATTCTGAGGTATGAGGTGATATCTCATGTGGTTTTGGTTTGCATTTTCCTGATGATTAGTGATTTTGAGCATCTCTTCATATGTTTATTGGCCATTGGTATATCTTCTTTGCAGAGTTACTTATTCAGGTCTTCTGACCATTTTTAAATCTAATTGTTTGTGTTTTGCTATTGAGTTGTATGAATTTTTTAATATACTTTGGGTAATAATCCCTTATTGGTTGTTTGCAAATATTCCATTCAGTAGGCCTTTTGTTACTGTTGTTTTTGATGGTTTCCTTCACTGTGCAAAAGCTTTTTAGTTTGATGCAGAAATCTGTTGCATTTCAATACACTAATAACTAACTATCCGAAAGAGAAAATAGGAAAATAATTCCATTTATAATTACATCAAAAAGATTAAAGTACTTAGGAACAAATTTAACTAAGGAGGTAAAAAAAAACCTGTACTCTGAAAACTGTAAGACATGGATGAAAGGAATTGAAGATGACACAAATAAATGGAAGGATATACCACATTCATGGACTGGAATGATATCCTAAAGCATTCTATAGATTCAATGCAGTCCCTATCAAAATACCAATGGTATTTTTTTCAGAGAACTAGAATAAATAATCTTAAAATTTATATGAAACCACAAAAGATCCCCATAGCCAAAGAAATCTTGAAAAAGAAGAATGAAGTTGGGGTGTTATGGTCTTTAATTTCAAACTGTGCTAAAGTTTATAGTAATCAAAGCAATATAGTAATGGCACAAAAACAGTCACATAGATCAATGGAACAGAAACAAGAGCTCAGAAATAAACTCACATTCATATCATCAATTAATGAAGAGACTCTCATTTCCCCATTGCATGTTATTGACAAAGGAGGCAATAATATGCAATGGGGAAACGAGAGTCTCTTTATTAAGTGGTGTTAGGAAAACTGAGCAGATATACGCAAAAAAGGAAACTGGACCACTTTCTTATACAATATACAAAAAAATAAACTCAAAATGGATTACAAATTTATATGTAAGACTTGGAACCATAAAACTCCTAGAAAAAAACTCCTGACACAAGTCTTAGCAATAATTTTTTTTTGTTATGTCTCCCCTGATATGGACAACAAAAATAAATCAGTTATTAAGTTTTTTAAAGGTGGGAATTCAGGCATACTTCATGAACAACTAATTGAATGTGTTTTCAATACAGTACCAGAAAGCTTCTATTTTTATTTTCCATGATTTTAGTCATTCTTCCTAAGTTTTTTTGTTTGTTTGTTTTTATTGCTTCTCTCCCCCTCTTCTTAGAGCTAAACTCTGTAGTGTTGGAGTCAGACCAAGGTATGTGGTCTTCCTTATTGAGTAGGATTGCCAATACCTTATAGGGATATCACACTTAAGAGTTACAAGTAACGTTTGTATATTTCATTGATCATCACATCAATTCTATTAAGATATAGATTATTTTTCATCGGTATTTTATGGATGAAAAAAGGAAGTCAAAAGAAGTTTCTGAGGTATTGGAACGTGTCATGGTCCTTTAACTTGGATCTTTTGCTTCCAAGCCTGAGTATAACCCTGACATTCTCTGTACAATTAATCTGATGCCTTCAGCCTTGAAAAATAGATCCAGATAAATTTAAGTAATGGTTGCTTTTGTGTCTCCTGGAAAAAATTTTAAAAAAGCTTGTGTCCTGCCTTATATGATTTTCCTGCATCAGTAGACAAACAGATAAAACGTGTTCAATTCTGTCTCTAACCACTCAGCAATTTTCTGCTCCCTCCCTTATCGTGTATTTCTCTGTTACTGAATTTGTCCCACCAGCATATGAATACATTTTTATTTCTCACATTTTGTAAAAAGCTCCCTCCTGCCTCACTTCCCATTACAGCTAACCTCCTCAAAAGAATCGCTTGCCCCTCCTGCTCACTTCATTTCTTTTCCTACCATTGTCTTCTGAACCCATTCCAGTCAGTCCTTTGTCCTCCCATCTTCACACCATTTGTTCTTTCAAAGCTGTATCTGGGTAAAGCACTGCCTGGCAGATGACATGGCACATGCAAAGGAGAGGCTAGAGCAGAGGAAGAAGTTAGGCGGCCTGTGAATGACTGCCACACCCCTAAATCCAGTGGTTAATTCTTGGTTCTTTTCTCACTTGACCGTAAGCAGCATTGGACATGGTTGACAATGCCTTCCTCCATGATAAGTTTTTTCATTTGATTTTTAAGGCTTTATTCTCTCTTTGTTCTTCCATCATTCTGGTGTTTTCCCCCTCAATCTTTTTGTTGATTCCTCCTCATTTATACGACCTCTGAATGTTGACATGTTCACCGACTCTTTCCTTAAGTCTCCTCTTGATTATACTCCTTCACAATCTCCTGGAAGGTATTAATTGCCTTCCATCCTCCTTTTCCCAAACTTACATCTCTATGCAGACCTCATTTTTGAATCCCATTCTCATATCCAGCTCGCTTTTTGGTGTTCTCCCTTGGAAGGCGAATAGGCATCTGTATTTAATTAACATCTCCCAAATCCAGGCCCAGGGGTTTCCTCCTGACTTGTCAGTCCAATAGCCTTGCACTCTGGGCTG
Source organism: Murina feae (assembly GCA_004026665.1). Taxonomy (NCBI): domain Eukaryota; kingdom Metazoa; phylum Chordata; class Mammalia; order Chiroptera; family Vespertilionidae; genus Murina; species Murina feae. The sequence continues at coordinate 18,015 of PVJC01021154.1, read as the reverse complement.
ATGGCACCTCCATCTTCTCAGGTGCTCCAGCCAAAAACCTAAAAGCTGTCTTTAACCTTTCTTTCTCTCTTATCTGAAATCCAGTTTATCTGAATGTATCCATGGCCCAGCCATTGCTCACCACCTTGCTTCCTATCCTATTTGAAGCCCCTCTCATCTCTTAGCTGAATTATTTCATTTGTCTTTTCACTGGTCTTCCTGCTTCTCTTCCTGCCTCCCTTCAGCCCCTTCTCCCCTCAGCAGCCAGAGAGCCAGGAAAAGAGTTAAGTCACATACAAAAGACCACATTCTATTTATATGAAATGACCAGAATATGGAAACCCATAGAATCAGAAAGTAGATTAGTGATTGCCAGGACCTGTGGGACAGGTAGGAAAGGAAAGTAACCACTAATTGGTATGGGTTTCTTTGGGGGATGATGAAAATGTTCTGGAATTTGAAATGGTGATGGTTATACAACCTTCTGACTGTACTAAAAACCAGTGAATTGTGAATTCACTGGTGAGGGTGAATTTTATGACATGTGAATTATATCTCAAGAAAAGTAAGACAGATCACATTAATGCTTTAAATAAAACTCTGATGGCTTTCCATCCCCTGCATCATCTGTCCCCTGTCACTCCTCAGACCTCCTTCCTCTCTTCCACTATCCCCCTTGCTCATTCTACTCCATCCACACTGGCATTGTACTTTCTATTACTTCTGCAATTTGCTTTTTCTCCCTGTGTATCTCCTAGGGCTGAGATTCTGCCTCTCAAAGGGGCCTTCCCTGACCAGGCCAGTTAAAATTGCAATACACCCCCAACTTCACCCGCCTCCCTTCCTTTATTATTTTTCCTACTCTCTCCCCAGCTAATAGGCTGTATGTTTCATTTATTTTATTAACTATACTGGGTTTTCCCTTGAGAATAATTTTTTTTGAAGGCCAGTATTTTTATTTGCTTTGTTAACTTCTAATGTCCCCAGTGCCCGAAACTGCATTCCTCATAGTAGGCACTCCAGAAACACTTGTTAGAGATAAATTCCATTTTGAAATATGCAGATATCTCATAATATTTACTTTAGAAACAGATTTGGAATATAGGATTCCATTATTTTAATCTCACTTTCGAGAGTACAGAATTCAAGTAGCATTTTATAAATATGAAATCCATTCACTTGACAAAGGCTGTACATGAAAAAGTCCAGTTTAGCTTAGAAAGTTGGCTTATTAAGGTGTCAGTTATTTCTTGTATGTGCGGTGTTTTTTTTTTTTCAACTTCCATAGTATAAAACAAATAACATTGAAATAGATTAAAACATTTTTTTTAGAATTTTTTCTTGGAGTAAATGCTTAAAGGCAACGTGAAAGACCTGCTAAAAGCAATAGGATGTGTTACAGAGCAGTGAATGTGATGACTCTTACTATACTGTAACAAATGTTACAAAAAACCTTCGATGCATAGCTCCAGGGTCCAGCAGAGTTTGGACTGAGAAGGACCCGGATTGAGAAGGGCCTGGTGTTGGGACATGGAGATGGCTTTCATGCAGAAGCAGGGCCATGTAGAAATTCAGTGCAGTGTTTTCAGATTGTGTGGGGCTGAAAAATAATAATTTTCCTCCTGCCTGCTAAGTTTCTCTAGCTGGGTTAATAGTGAGATTAACAGGAGAAAATGTCCAAAGTTTATTAGACGAATACACACTCAGGGGTGCCATAGGAATAAGACCCAAAATATATTGGGCAGTTGAGGCTTGTACGCCATCTGGACAAGAGAGAAAAAAGGGGGGTGGGGTCTGGTATCTCAAAGGGGAAGTAGGCAGTTCACAGGTAGTCCAGACTGAGCTAAGTACGTGGATAAACAGGTCCCTGCTATGGAGCCCAGAGACAGGGGGATCCTGGGGTCAGTCTAGCCAGGGGGCCTCTGTTGGACCCTTCCTGGCTGACAGTAAGGTGAATAAGTGGACTCCTCTCCCGGAGCAGGCCTTTCCATCTCACTCTCTTATGAGGAAAGCGGGGAGGTTAAAGGCTCTTTCTGGGTCTTTTCTTTTGTAATAACCAGCTTAACATCAATGTCCCAAAGGCACATTTTGGGGAGGCAACACTTTAGTATCCTTTAACTGAAATAATAAACCTCGTCAGTTGTGTTTAAGTGCAGCTCTACCTTACGCCTTATATAAAATGAAAACTGACAAGGTTGCTAAGACTTCCTGGGTGGGTGCGGGTTTAAAAAAATCAATTAATTTTGCAAGATGCAAAGTTTGATGCTATGCATGTATAAAGCTACTTACCTTGCCTGGCTGGGATGACTGAGAGATGGAAATAGACCGATCTGAGTCCCCATTCCAATTATTTCGAAGAAGGACCCCAGGATGACCGACTGATACAGGGAAACAGCAGAAAAACTTATTTTCTTTGCTGCCCAGTGAAAAAACACCAATCAGAAGTTTTCTCTGCCCTAGAGACACAAGGGAGAAAGAAAACAAACTCATGTCCAAAAGAGAAGCATAGTTCTGAATTCTGTTCAGACCTTGGGATACGCACCTGATATTTTCGAGTCTCTCCTGAATAAATGTTAGGACTTCAGCAGAAGAAGGAACACTATGGGTGTTTCCTAGTTCCTACAAAGCTGCTGAGCTCCCATCAGCTACGCCCCATCCAAGGACCAGGGTGCTGCAGTGAGTGAAAGAAGGAAGGGATGCCGCTTGGCAGCCGACTTCTCGAGAACTGCCTACCAACTGCTCTTCGCTCAGTTTTTCTATCAGCATTTCCTGGCTTTGTATCAACATAGGTCTGTTTTTTTTCCCTTCAAGCGGAATTTAGAGCCAGATGTTGGCATTTCTGTTTCCTGAGAAGGGAACTGTTTTTGCATTCATTTGTATAATTTTCCTTTGATGGATTTGGAACCTGGCTGACTAGTTACCACAGCACCAGGAGCTGATATGAGCCTCAGAAATCCTCGTACACCCTGTCAGTGGGCTTCTGACATTGTCCCTGTCCTTGAAGTACTCCTTTTCTGCACGTGGACAATCGTGTTCAACACTTGCCTGCCTTTCAAGAGTCACCATAAATGCCACCTCCACGAAGCCCTCCTTGATGCTCACCCTCATCAACAGATTCTGGAGAACATTTTTCTTTGTCTTGAATGTCATAGAGTTGTATTTTTACCATTTTTTAGTGACACGTGGCTCCATCCTGCTGTACCTGCCTTCTCTCTGTGTGGAGGTCAAGGGCACCTTTAGAGAAAGCCTGTCTTCTATTTTATTCGATTCCCTACAATTCTTGCCACACACTGGTGCTTAGTAATTATGCCCATGCATAGATGAATACATTTAATTCTGTTCAGCAGAGTGAACGCTGAAATAGTTCATGAACTGATAATTTGGACAATACAATATTGTACCTTCTCGTGATTGATTTTTTTTCTCTCCATTTCCCCTCCCTCCCATCCTCCCTACCTCCCTCCCAAATTGACTTTCCATGTGACTTGAATCCTGCCTTTTGGGAAGGAATTGTGGTTGGTCTAGAAGCCCCTATCCTCTAGTGCTTGCTGAGGTGACAGTGTTGGTCTCAAAGCATGGATTGTGAGGTGCCTGTATCAGAAGCTCATCATGGGCCCTTATTAAACGTACCCTTTCTGGGTTCCAGCCAAAGCTGCAGAGTCTGGAGTCTTGGGCATAGAGTTGGAAATTTGCATTTTAAATACTCATCTTTGTGATTCTTGTACACAATAGAATGTCTTTGGCCACTTCTTTAGTGCTGCTTGCAGTAAACTTGGAGACTTAGTTCATTTTATCACCTGTATCATCTTTCTAATTTCCTTCAGTTTTTCTGCTTCACTTGATTCTCTTTTCTCTTTAGGAGTTTATTTTAAAACTGTGCCCATTAACTTTTTAAAATCGCGTTTCTAAGTGGTGAAGAGGAATGGAAGAGCACCATGGAAGAGTATAAACTTTTACTATCAAACTGAGCTGGTACAATTTTTATTAGAACTACTGTTGCTGCTCAGTGTGCAGCAGACTCTGCAGGTAGCCTTCAGCATTTACATCCTATATAATAAAAGCCTAATATGCAGATTGTCCCCTTGGGCAGTCATTCGACTGCTCGCCATGATATGTGCTGACCACCAGAGGGCGGCGTGGAACGTGGCAGGCAGCAGGTGGCAGTGGAGGTACTGCCGGCCCTGATGGGCCCTGATGAGAACAGGACTGTGGCAGGATGGTGGAGCAGGTGAGCAGGCGGTGCCAGGCCAAGGTGGGTGCAAGCAGGAACCCAATCGCCTTGCCGATTGCCCTGCAGACAGCGACCAGTGACAGCAATGAGGGGTAGGGCCGTTGCCCGGCTCCCAAGTGCTGAGGGAGCCAGGCCTGGCCCCAGTTGTCCCGCAGGTGAGGGAGTGGCACCAGGCCAAGGTGGGGTGCCAGGTAGGGCTGCAGGGCTGTGAGGATGGGAGTGCTAGCTGGGGTTGCAAGCCTGGTGTCCAATCTCTGCAGGCCACCCCCAGGGACCCCACCCATGCACGAATTTGTGCACCAGACCTCTTGTTTCTGTATAACAACAAAGTGTCTTTAGGCTCCAACAACTTCTCATGTCTTCTGTCTTCTAAAACCCAGTGCCCAAGGAGGTCCAGTCCCTGGCACAAGGACTCGGACCCAACAGTTGATGTAGTAGAGCAGGATTCAAGGAGTGAGTATTCCTACATTGTTCCAATGATGAGGGTCAAGGAGAAACTTACTCCCCAACAAATGGTGCAGGGAGCAAGAATCAAGGACTAAGTTCTCCAGCAATAGGAAGAATTTACTCTCTAACACTGGGTTTAGACAGGCTCAGGATTAGTTGAATGATATCAATAAATACAGTCCAGTGATTCCTGATTAAAAGTTGTCTGTATGTTGATTTAATAGTCCAGGGAACTAGGACCTAGGGGTGCTCAGGCAGGCAGGTGAGTGGTTAGAGGCAATTAGGCAGGCAGGCAAGTGGTTAGGAGCCAGCAGTCCTGGATTGCGAGAGGAATGTCCAACTGTCTGACAGTCGGACATCCCCCGAGGGGTCCCAGATTGCAAGAGGGCTCAGGCCGGGCTGAGGGACCCCCCCACGCCCCCACACACAAATTTCTTGCACTGGGCCTCTAGTCTATAATAATCCTATCTAATAAAAGAGTAATATGCAAATTAGGCATCACTCCGCCACAAACATGACCACCCCTATGGCCACAAGATGGCGGCACCCAGTTCAGCTCAGCCCCACAACTGAAGTGATAAGGCCTGTTAGCCAGGCAGGTGGCGGAGGAGGCGGAGGGCCCGAGGGGTGAAACAGGCAATAAGAGCAGGCTGGGGATCCCCTACCCAGGCCACAGGCCCTCGCCAGAGACCTCAGACCTGGGCAGGGGTGGAGCCTGCAATTGCAGGGGTCTGCGTACCGGTGGAGCTGGCAAAGTAGAGGTCTGGCGGTACCCTGCCCAGGCCTGTAGCCTTGGCCAGAGACTGCAGTGGGGCAGGGGCAGAGCCAGCAATGGCAGGGGCAGGATCAGAGCTGACGACTGGAGGGGCTTGGGGTTTTTTTGCCCAGGCAGAAGAGTAATATGCAAATTAACCCTCACTCCGTCACAAAGATGGCGGTAACCAGGTAGCTGTAGTGAGGCAGGAGGCTTGCATTGCCCCGCTGATGGAAGAAGCCGAGATTCCCACTTGCCCTCTGGGCCCTGAGCTCTGCTCAAGCCAACAAAGTTTCAATTACAGAAGGTAAATAAACCCAAGATACCTGCTTCCAGCCAGTGGCTTTGAGTGGGACCAAGGCAACAAAGTTTTAATTATAGAAGTTAAATAAATCCCAGATGCCTGCTTCCAGCCCGTGGCCATGGCCAACCTGACAACGGCCCTCAGCCCCTCATCTTGGCTTGCCAGGCACCCCAGTATAGACCCCCACCCTGGGCTGTGGCCAGCCTGAAAACAGCCCTCATCCCTAGCCGGTTTGGCTCGGTGGATAGAGCATGGACCTGTGGACGGAAGGGTCCCAGGTTTGATTCCGGTCAAGGGCATGTACCTTGGTTGTGGACACATCCCCAGTAGGGGGTGTGCAGGAGGCAGATGATCGGTGTTTCTTTCTCATCGATGTTTCTAACTCTCTATCCCTCTCCATTCCTCTCTGTGAAAAATCAATAAAATACATTAAAAAAAAACAGCCCTCAGCCCCTCACCCAGGCTGGCCACACTCCTATGGGATGAGGGTCCCACCTGGGTGGTTTGACCAGCCTGCAAATAGCCATCAGCCCCTCACCCAGGCTGACCAGGCACCCCAGTGGGGACCTCCACCCTGAAGGGGTTGTGGCCGGCCTGAAAACAACCCTAAGCCCCTCACCCAGGCTGGCCACACACCCCAGGAGGACACAATTTAGGGCAAACCAGCCGATCCCCACCTGTGCACCAGGCCTCTGTCCTATATAATAAAAGGTTAATATGCAAATTGACCCTAACAGCAGAACTACTGGGAATGACTGGTCACTATGACACACACTGATCACCAGGGGGCAGACACTCAATGCAGGAGCTACCCCCTGGTAGTCAGTGTGCTCCCACAGGGGGAGCTCTGCTCAGCCACAAGCCAGGCTGATGGCTGCCAGCACAGCAGTGGTGGCGGGAGCCTCTCCCGCCTCCTCAGCAGCGCTAAGGATATCCAACTGCAGCTTAGGCCTGCTCCCCGCTGGCACCTGGACATCCCGCGAGGGTTCCCATCTGCCAGAGGGATGTCTCACTGCCATCTTAGGCCCGATCACCCAGGGAGCGGGCCTCAGCCAGCAGGGGGACATCCCCCGAGGGGTCCCAGACTGCGAGAGGACATAGGCCGGGCTGAGGGACCCTCTCCCCCCAAGTGCACAAATTTTTGTGCACCGGGCCTCTAGTCTATAATAATCTATAATAATAAAAGCATAATATGCAAATCAACCAAATGACAAAACAGCAGAACGACTATTCGGATGACCACACTATGACACGCACTGGTGCCAGGCTAGCCAAGGCAGGTGTGATGTGATTGGTCAGGGGGGTGGGCCTGCCATCGCCCCATGATCACCCCACAGAGGGAGGCCCAGGCTACCCAGCCAGCAGCACTGCAGCAGGTGGGTGGGGCCTCTGTAGGGCAATCATTCTGGGGGGCCTGTGATAGATCGCCCCACAGAGGGAGGCCCAAGCCACCAGCCAGCAGCGCTGTGGTGGGTGTGCGGGGCCAGCCAGCGATTGCCCTGCAGAGAGAGGTCCAGGCCAGCCAAGCGATTGCACCCCACACCTGTTGCCCACACAGGGAGGCAACTGATGGCAGGGGAGGGCGGTCAGTACTGCACAGATGGCAAGTAGTGGTGGGGATGCGGCCAGCTGCCAGCAGCTGGGGGAAGGAAAACCCCAATAGTCCCTGATCATGGCCAGACTAGGGACCCTACCTGAGAGGTCCCGGATTGCAAGAGGGCACAGACCGGGCTGAGGGACATACCCGTCCCCTCCTCTCCTGTGCACGAATTACATGCACCTGGCCTCTGGTCTAATACAAAAATGCCACGCATGACTTCCACTTCTAGATGAATTAAATTGGTTGAACTCTTTGGAGAGGTAGTAGAATTATACACGTTGTTACTATTTAAATAGCCAAAGAGCTGTTTGCTCTGTGAAATGCTGGGGAAAGGCCTGAATAAATGTGCAGAGAGCTAACTCGCTCTCCTAGACGAATGCTTCCCCTCCCCCCCCCCAGCATTAAATTGAAATTAATGGTCTATGTGTTAATATACATTTAAGTTTATTCAATTGCAACACAAAGACAATTAAGCGGAAGAAAAAATTTCCTAACAAGCCATGTCAGAAGCCAAAATAAGCCACTCACTCCTGTGACTAAATCCACTGCCAGCCACAGCCATCCCGTGCTTACTTATCTGCCAGTTCTAGTGGAAAATGGTTGACTGTTCAGATAAAAGTTGGTAAAATTGGTAATAAAGACATTCTGGTTTAGGGAGTGAGGGGGAATGGGACAATTCAAAATTACCTTTAAAAATATGGGCAAATGTTATTTCCAAGAATTTCTAAAAAGCATAAAGTAACATCTGTAATTTCCCCAAAGATGTTCTCAGTTTCTCATGATTATGAATCAGAGCTGCAGTAAACCACTCTGTAAGCCCCGATTTTCTAATTAACTTAAGTTGAGACTTATGGATCCTCCTTAAGACATTGCTACAGCTAGACTCCAGTTTAGATCTATATTTAATTTCACTAACGTGGAACTAGAGGCAGCTAGTAGATTAGTCTCAGCTATTCACTGTCAGTAGAGTCTTGCTTTTTTCAAGTACGTTAAATTCTTCTATTTTAATGTGTTCATCTCTCTTTTAACTCTGGAATCAGATGTGCCTTAAGATTGCCCTCAATCTAGCCAACTTTCTGACTGTGGAATTACAATAAGCCCCAGATCACTGGTCCCTATGTGTAACAGAGACTACCTTTCCAGTGGAAGTAAAGTAGGTTTACTCTGCTAAAGGAACCCTCGTCTTTGTGATAGTACTCATTTTTCTAACACCACCAGGTATGGAGGATTGAAACTAAGTGGCTCTTTTCCTGACAGTATTCTCCATTAGAAGATTGGTCTGTCTTTGGCTAGTTATAGTGCATGCTTACATGTGTGCATGTGTTTACCCACTTTAGAAATCTCTGGGCTTACATGAATTTAACTGTCCCATCAGTAGACAGATTAGTATTGCAGATGTAAGTAGATGTCCAGTTGTGCTTATTAATAGATTGATAGATATAATCCCAAACCATATCTCTCTGCCATTTGTTTTTTTACACACTATTAGGAGAGATAAAAGATAAGTCACTGCCTCCTCCTGATTTCTTACATAGCAGAAAGCAGAACTCCTTGTCTACCCAATCAAAATATTTTAGAGTAAATAAAATCAGGTCAACATTTTTGATGCAGTATGGGCTTCTCACTATTTTTTGCTTCACGTTTCACTATAATCTTAAATTTGATCCTATATCTCACATTTGGTTACCATTTTTAAAAAACAAAGAGGACCTTTTTGCCAACCCTAAAAAAACTTAGTTCTAATTTTGCACTCCTTCACTTTAGCATCCCAAAGGTTATATAAGAATGCGTTCACCCCCGCATTTAAGACGTGGAGAGACTCTGAATGGTCACCCGATTGAGAAACATGTCCCTTTCAGCAGGCTTACATTTTCTCCATTGTATCATCAATGTTTGTGTCCGATTTTGTTGCTGAGCTAATATGTTTTCCAAGCACCCTCTTTGCTGTGTAAGTCATTCTTTGAAAGCAGGTTTTCTTGGAGGATCCCACGTCTGATGAGTGGTAGAACCACCTGCAGGAATTTGCAGTCAGGAAAGCATTTGAATAGCCGTGCGTGCAGACTCTTGGCGCTGGCTGCACACCCCTTCTGGCCAGAGTACACTAAGACAGAAAGTGAAGAAAGAGAAGGAGCTGTCCATTAAACTTGGCAAGGAGATTTTTTTGGGAGGGTCCAATTCTTTAATAGCAAATGGCCTTAGTCTTCCCTGCAGGGAACTTGGTCAGCCATAAGAAGTTTGTTGGTTGAAATGAGAGCATCAGATTCAAAGTATCTTTGCAGTAATAGACCCCAGGAGGGCTAATTTATAACAGATTTTGAGACTTCTTGCCAGTTTGTGATTGTTAGCTGAGTCTTTAGAAACTCAATATTCCCATGACTCATTTCTTCATTGTATGGTTGGATCCCGAATCAGAATTCTACTGCATTTTCTCATGACTGATATGCAGGGTTGAAGGGACAGGAAAGGGCTCACGACTTGCTGAGGCCCTCGCCTTTCTGTCCTTCCCTAGGAGCTGACTATTAAATCCTCACATATCAGTCTCGCTCTTCTGCTTCTAATGCTCGTAGTTGTCCATGGAGCTGAGAGAGAAGGTAAGAACTGCATGCACTGGAATTTAGCATCTCGCAGAAAGGCAGGAGACAGGTTAGGGGGCTTGATTTGGACAGCACTGCTCCTGGGAAGCATAGAAATGCTGTAGATTATTCTAATGGACTTCTGGCTGCTGGCATTGTAGGCTTGCTGGAGCTCTCAGGTTTTCTTTCCAAAAAAAGTTGGCTTTTATATTTAGTGTTTATGAACATTGTAATTAGGTAAGGAATGGGTATGAGAAATTAATTTTTGTTATTTTTTTTTTCAGAGTCGATTTTTTAAATGTCAAAAAACAAAACAAAACCATGGAACTCTGCCCTTAATATAACTCTGAACAGTGGTTTTATATGCTTAATTAGCAATAGTTAAATATAATAGCTGAGGCTTTTTGACATAATCTGAAATATTCATGCAGTTTAAATGTCTGCTGACTAAATGGATCTCCGCCAATTTTAACGGCTACTCCCCTGGGATATCATTGGGCATCCCCACAGGGATGTGTCCTAGGGGTCCTTGAGTCACTTTGTCAGTGCTGGGACCCTGCGGTGAGCTCACTGGCTCCCCTCTGCTCCCTGCCTAAGAGACTGCCTGAAAAGCGCTCACCAGCATCATCAGCCAGCATGGGGCCCCAGGGCCCACACAGCCACACTGCCTGCAGCAGGCCCCAGGGTGCTTCCTGTTTAGTGGGCCAGAGTGGTACTTGCTCCATGCAGAAGCAGGGAGGAGGGCCTTCAACCACACTGTGTCATCCAGGCCCTGAAGCTGCCCTACTCCATTTATTCAGTGTAAAAGCATCCCGTCTGCTCTGTGCCGGGTGCAGCCGGTGCACTGAACAGACAGGCTTCTTACATCCAGGAAGCTCCCAGCCTCTCAGGAGGGGCAGCCATCAGGCAAGATGGTACGCAGGTGCAGGTGACATTACAAATAGTGAGAAGTGCTCTGAAGCAGCGGTCGCCAGCCTCTCCGACCTCACGGACCACCCGTGGTCCACGGACCACCGGTTGGCAACCCCTGCTCTAAAGGAAAAACACAGTGCAGTAAAGAACACCAGCCATAAACAGGGGTCCTCAGGTAGACTCAAGAGCAGGGTCACCCTCTGAGAGAGCAGCACCTGAGTGAAGTCTTCGACTCAGCCTGGCCATGCTGGGCAAGGCACAGCTTGTGTGAGGACAGTGGGCTTTGTAAAAGGTGACCAGTGGGGCGAGAACAGGTGACGGAGGATGAGGTGAACGAAGGCCAGGCTGGACGCAGGGGCCAGAGAGTGCAGGGCCTTGTACATAGCCATCTGCCATAATGCCTTGTGAAAACAAAATCCCAACCGTTCGGTGTCGGTTGAGTCTCTGTGTAAATAAAGCACAAATCTTGAGCCTTTCCTGCCCTTTTGCAATTAAATAAGGCAAGCAGATGCTTCCCTTCGCCTCACGTATTCTGCAGAGTGGAAACATGCAATTTATGTGGGCTCAGACGCCTTCGCTGCTCACGCTCGATCCTCATTTGACTGAGGGGAGCAGGACCACAGGACAGGACAATGGGCCGGCGGGGGGGGGGGGGGGGGGGGGGGGGAGGGGGGGGGGGGGGGGGGGGGGGGGGGGGGGGGGGGGGGGGGGGGGGCTTGAGAAATAAAAGCGGAAATGGCGCTTCCACATACCAGGTTGCCTTAAATTTGGGGGCGTTGAAAGTGACTTGTAACTCAATGTGTGGGGACCAGGAGAACTTTAGAGATACCTTCCAGTCATTTTGAATCCAGTTATTCCATCAAAAGGAAACCAGGATTCCTAGAAATGACAAGGTTTGGACACTAATTGCAGGCATTTCTTTATATTAATTGGTAACCACACGGCCTTCACAAATGTTCCTAAAGGGAGTGAAATGTATTTTCCATTTCATAATATTGCCTCATTCTCATACAAATTGTGGTGCGGGTTCAGGTAACACTTGCCATTTCAAATTCATCAGTCGCAGTTGAATCTAGTGAATTTTCTTTCAGGGACTAAACTCTAATTACCCAAATTAAAGTAGCCATTCAAGTGGCCCCCAGCTCAGAACACAGGCCTAGTACACCAGCTCTTGTTGGCTAACCTGCCTTCTGGTGAACTTGACATAGAACTGGGACAGTGTCCTCTCACAGAAGTGATCTCTAGGGTGTCGGTAAACAGGTAAAGCTCCCCGGCAGTGCCAGTCATTGGTTTTTCTTCCTTCCCCTTACTGGCTTTATGCCCTCTGTGCTATATCTTTCCAGGGGGAAAACTTTCCAAACTCTGAGGAGTAGAGGTTAATAAAAACAGTGAATGGCATAGGAATTACCATGCAGGACTCTACATAAGCTCCATTACTACACAGGCTCTTCAACAGACATCTCCTATAATTCTTTAAATAACTGATTTCAGATTGTTCGGTTAGTGGTCAATTTTAGCGGAATCATTTTTATGTGCCTCTTGAGTGGCCACATGGCTTTCCGCATTGTTCACTGCTTTTTGTGATTAAACTGATAGAACATCCCCATCTTATATATTAGACTCTCCAACTCCGGAACACCTAGAACCTCGAGGCGGAAAAGGGTGAGGCTTTCGGATCAGACGCAGGTTCAGACTCCCACTCAGCTCTGCCAGCCAATGGATGACTTTGGAGGTTACCTCCTCTCCTCACACCATCGTCACCCAGGAGTGACCCACTTAGAGAGCTGCCTTCTGTATGTTGATGACCTGCAGTGGTTATTATGATGGCAGGGCTCTGAGCGGCGCTCAGGAAGTGATGGTTATTTCCTATTTCTACTTGGGAGGCAATTCATCTGGACTCTCATCCAATAGAAGACTTCATTTTTTTAAAATATATTTTATTGACTTTTTACAGAGAGGAAGGGAGAGGGATAGAGAGTTAGAAACATCGATGAGAGAGAAATATCGATCAGCTGCCTCCTGCACACCTCCCACTGGGGATGTGCCCGCAACCAAGGTACATGCCCTTGACCGGAATCGAACCTGGGACCTTTCAGTCCACAGGCTGACGCTCTATCCACTGAGCCAAACCAGTCAGGGCCAATAGAAGACTTATTTTGTGAAATACCAGGCAGAGAATGGAAGGCAGCCTGAGGTTTCCTCCAATAAAATGCAGCTCAGGTCCCTTGCGGGAGTGGAAGTGGAAACTCCCTGTGGGGAGAATGACTTGAGCGCTACGTCCTTGGGATTGACCTTAGGTACCTCGGCCACCTCCGTGCTAGCAGTGGGCCTTACTTTCTCCAGTGACTGCTCTGGCCCAAGCAGTGCTGGTATAAAAACAATGACGTGAAAACACGCTTGGGGATAGGTAACTAGGTAATTGGTCCTACCAAATGGTTTACTTGTGTTCACACTGGAGTTTTCTGCCTGCTTCTCTGTGGCTGAAATTACCCTTTTCTGTTGCCTGTGAGGATGCTGAACATGTGTGTACTCTTTGCCCAGGAAGACAGGTCCAGAGAGAAATGGGAATTCTTGCCGTGGCCGGTGTTTTTCAGTGGTTAGAGTGTCAGCCTGCTCACTGAAGGGTCGTGGATTCAATTCCAGTCAAGGGCGTATACCTGGGTTGCACGTTTGATCGCTGATCAGGCAACTAATAGATGTGTCTCTCTCACATCATTGTTTCTTTATCTCTCTCTCCTTCCCTCTTCTCCACTCTCTCTAAAAAAATCAAAGGGGACACTATACTCTGGTGAGGATTAAATCCTCCCCTCCCACAAAAGAGAGGAATTTCCTTGCCCTCCTGAGGCTCACCTTTAGAGTTCCAATTTCATAGCCAGTAATCTACCTCTTTCTCACCTTTGGCATGCTAATTCCGTCACCAAAAACCTCCCTCCTTTTTTGATACTTGACAATACGAATGTCTGTTAGCTTCAGGGGAAGTTTACACCCCTATCTCAAGGAAGCTCACAATTTTTCCTATGGCAGTGTGACCACGCTCATCAGCCTCAGCAGGCCAACCCAGACAGAAAGCAATGCAAAAAGCCTAATATTTTGCCCTGGCCTGGTGGCTCAGGTCCCGTACACCAATTCCTGATCAGGGCATAAACCGAGGTTGTTGCTTTGATCCCCAGTGGAGGCGAATATGGGAGGCAACAGCTCAATGTTTCTCACATTGATGTCTTTCTCCTCTTCCCTCTCCCTGTCCTCGCTCCCCTCTCCCTCTTCTCCTCTGTCTCTCCCTGTTTCTCTAAAAATCAATAAGCATACCCTCTGTGAGGATAAAAAATAAGCCTAATGTTTTTACAGAGGAATGGCCAGTTTCCGAGAACTCGACCCTCTGCATCGAGGGATGGTCTCCGCTCCCTCTGTAAAATGCACTGGTGCTGCCCAGGGCATGTAGGGTGCTCACTGCTGGGAGATGATGCTCTAGTGTACCGCCCCCCCCCCCCAACCCTCACATCTGCTCCCACCATGTGTGTTCCATGTTAAACAACAGTTTTTTCCCCAAACTTGTTTATGCAGGTTTATATCTTGTTAAAATTGTATCATTTAAATAATTGATAAAACATGAGTTCAAAAGTGAATTATTTCTTCAAAAACCTGGTGGGCTGCTTTAGCAAGCCTAATGGTGAAAGCAGGTTGTTAAGATAAACACAAACTGTTGCTAAATTAGGAATGAGAAAGATAACCTTAAAAAATAGAGATTTTAAAGATCTAGGACTCTCTAAATGGCCTTGGCTCCTACTTCACAAGATTTGTAAATGAGTGTACATTAATGTGATTTAGGTTAAAACATTAAATGTAAGGTTTATTTATATCACAGTTTCATGTTTCCTTACTTAAACTGTCTTTTTACATTAAATAGTCAAATAGCACTGCCACCTCCATCAGATAAGAGTATTTCTTCTGTACCCACACACAGAATCAGGTATGTGATCTGCAGAGCCCAGGACAAGGTGAAAATGCAGGGTCCCTGGTGCTAAAATTAATTAGGAGTTTAAAATGGTAACAGCAAAGCATTAGAGCAAGTGCAGAGTCCTTCTAAGGCCCTTGCCAACAGAAGAAGGGGCTGGGAAGGAGAGATGTTTGGGGGTGCAACCTAGCTCTATTAGTGCCAAAGAGTTTCCCTGCTCACTGCTCAATGGCTAGCGATCCACTCTTCTGTAATACTGTCCTCTGAAACAATGCAGAATATATCTAACCTCTGTTTTCAAATATTGACTCAAATGTTTTCAAATATTTACTGCCAGAGCTTCCCCATTTCCTCCTCTTAATGAACATTCTTGGGTGGCAGTATAGTTCTCTAAATTGCCTTCATCACATCTCTCTTGGTAGTCTCTAGTTTTTCTGTGTCCTTCTGCAGGGCATTGTACTCTTTTCTGTATCTGTATAGTTGGGTTTTGTGACCTGAAGCACTTAATTTTGTCTAATACTATTTTTCTTTATTTGGGTCTACACAACGTTTCTGTGGCTGTATGGAGACTTCTTTTCAGGAAGTTCTAAAACCAATGCTCTTTCTGGGACAGTTTTTAAGTTTATTGAAATTCTGTGAAATGTACCTTGAAAGCATTGTGCTTAGCGAAAGAATCTAGATATAAAAGGTTACATGTTGCATGATCCCACTTACATAAAACTAGGGGAGGGGGGGTCCCTCAGCCCGACCTGTGCCCTCTCACAGTCTTGGACCCCTTGAGGGATGTCCACCTGCTGGCATGCCTGGCCAGCCTGGGTGAGGGGCTGATGGCTGTTTGCAGGCTGGCCAAGCCCCCTAGTGGGGACCCTCACCCCATGGGGATGTGGCCAGCCTGGGTGAGGGGCTGAAGGCCATTTTCAGGCTGCCCACAGCTCCCATTGACCCAACGTCCCAGCAAAGGCTGGCTGGAATCAGGTTTCTGGGGTTTATTTATCTTCTATAATTGAAACTTTGTTGCCATGAGCAGAGGCCCAGCCGGCCTAGGCAGGCAGTTTCCTCTATCGCTGACCTCCTGTTTGTATCAGCTCCGTGGCTTCTATAATTGAAACTATGTTGCCTTGAGCAGAGGCCCAGCCAGCCTAGGCAGGCAGTTGCAACAGAAGCCTCCAGCTCCGTGGCTGCCAGCCTCCATCTTGGCTGGGTTAATTTGCATACAGCCACTCTGATTGGCTGGTGGGCATGGCTTGGCTGGTGGGCATGGCTTGGCTGGTGGGCGTGGCTTAGGTGTCTCAGAGTGATGGTTAATTTCCATATTACTCTTTTATTAGAGTAGATATCCAGAATAGATAAATCCATGGAGACAGAAAATAGATTAATAGTTGCTGGGAGCTGGGGAAGGCAGGCTGGGAGTGCCTGCCTATGGGATGTGGTTTTCTTTGGAGGATGAAAACATTTTTGAACTAGACAGAGGTGCAAACAGTGCTACATGTTCTCTCCTTTACATTAGGCCTTCTTGGTCCACCAAGGAGCAGGAAAGGTTCTGTCGTAGAAGCCCCCAACAGGCCTTTCTGCCTGTCAGCCATGGGCCAGTATTGTCGTACCGCCCATCCCTAAATAGGCCCAGTGCATGGGGCAGGGTGGGGGGATTCCCAAGAACTCATTGTGAGGCATTGGCTGCAATATTCACTGCTGGCTCCATACTATTGAATATTCTTGTTAAACAGTCTTAGATCTGCTTTTTAAATTGTCTTCTTTTTCTTTAATTGTCTACATCCTATTTATAGACAGATCTTCAGAATATTATTTTGTTTTCAGGTTATTCCACGGTAGTGTAACTTATCTTTTAAATGTGCTGTTGAGATGCACTATTTGAAGCCCATTTTCAAAAGGGAGGACTGTTATAAAGGAGGAAAAAACAAAATGTGCCTTCATTTGTGCTCATATTTCTTTGGTGAGTGCCTCATACTTGACAGAAAAGCAAAATCTAGTTTGTTTATGCACCTTTTTATGGATTTGGCATGCTATATACATTTGTTTTAATAGACAAACCTTCTTTTAAAGTTGGTATACACTTGGTGCTTCATTGCTGATTGTATTGTTTTGTTCCATTTTCTTAACTACATTTGGGAAACACAGATTTCAACCCTAACTCTATATCATAGGCTTTCCCCCCACTTTAAGCCACGACTCCTCTTGTTTAAATATGTTAAAAAATAAATCCCAAACTGTGAAAAACTGATTTAAAAATTACTCAGCCCACATTTCCTATCTCTGTGTTAATTTAATCACCGTTCTTGAGGCGATGAGCTTAGGCAGTCTGAATTGCATGTCTCTATGCCTGTGGAATTCTTTTCCTCTGTTGGCATACTAAAATTAAAATCTGTTGAGCTCCTCTTGTTTTTACCACAAAGCCTGTGAACCACATTTTAATCAATACTCCATTCCACATCCTTTGTTGTTGTTGTTATCAGTTGGTTTTTATTTTTATTTGTTACTAGAGGCCCGGTGCACAAAAATTTCTGCACTCAGGGGGCGGAATATCCCTCAGCCCAGCCTGTGCCCTCTCACAGTCTGGGACCACTCGGGGGATGTCCACTTGTTCCCCAGGGGATCAGGCCTGAGCTGGGAGTCTGACATCCCTCTGACAGCCCAGGAGCCCTCGGGGGATGTCCACTTGCCAGTGGGGAGCAGGCCTAAGCTGCAGTCAGACATCCTTAACACTGCTGAAGAGGCGGGAGAGGCTCCTGCCACCACTGCTGTACTGGTAGTCAGCCTGACTTGTGGCTGAGCAGAGCTCCCGCTGTGGGAGCACACTGACCACCAGGGGGCAGGTCCTGCATTGAGTGTCTTCCCCCTGCTGGTCAGTGTGTGTCATAGTGACCAGTCATTCCCAGTCATTGTGCTGTTAGGGTCAATTTGCATATTACCCTTTTATTATATAAGACTAGGGGCCTGGTGCACAAAAATTTGTGCACTCGGGGGGGGGGGGTGGCTCCTTCAGCCTGGCCTGTGCCCTCTTGCAGTCTGGGAACCCTCGGGGGATGTCCACCTGCTAGCATACCTGGCCAGTCTGGGTGAGGGGCTGATGGTTGTTTGCAGGCTGGCCAACCCCCCAGCAGTGACCTCCACCCCCTGAGGGCGTGGCCAGCCTAGGTGAGGGGCTGAGGGCCATTTTCAGGCTGGTCACACCCCCTTCAGGCCATGGACAGAGAACCCATCCAGAGGCTCCACAGGGAGCAAGACGCCCCCCTCGTAGTCGGCCC
>PVJC01021153.1:0-28513 GCA_004026665.1 Murina feae | reverse complement strand
GCTTTCCAGGTGCATTTTTAATATGCTGATGTATTAAAATGAGTGACTAGGGGAGTTTTGGATTATTCTTTCATCTGTTTTATTATTTTACTTTTACCGTAGGCCTGTCTGGCTTTAATGGGGTTTTTGTTATTTGTTCCCCAACTGCATCTGTCCTTGGGTTTAACTGGCACAAATGGCATTAATTGGGTCTTTTTTTCCCTCTATTTTCCTGGCCCGGGTGACTTAAGCCACTAAGCATTTTCTGAGTAGGGAGGAGAGGTATAAACCATTTGTTCTCAAGTGTCCTTGGTCGGGGAAGATAAGGTCCTGCACTTCACAAGCTGGCTGCAAGCTGCCCAAACTAGTTGGCCTTTTAAATATTCTTGTCTCAATTTCCCCCTTTCCACTTGCCCAGGGATTTTCCTAGCTTCTTACTGTCCTGCCACATTATCTCTAGATCCCTAAAATGGAGTAAAGAAATAGAACAAGTGCACAGTCTATTACTGCGTTTATAATTCTCAAAATAACATTGATTTTTATATTTTGAAAAATCAGAGCATAGATATGTGTCCATTGATTTTAAGGAACGTATGATTTATTATTCTTATTCACAAAATGGTTTGGAGCAGAGCATTTGATAGTCCTTAGATATTTTTGTTTGTTTTGAGGTGATTCCTGTATATAATAATAAAAATCAAAAGATACAAATGGATATTATATGAAGAGCAAGTCTCTTATGTTCCCCTGTTCCGCGGGATTCTAACTTTTGATGCCCTAGCTTATAAGCACTGTATGGCAAATTCCTTTCGGGCAATAGTAGCCTCATTTCTTTTGGGCAGTGGTAGCCTCAATGATAGGCTCACCTATCTGAAGTTGTATCTTCTCTCGGATCTTGGCCAAACAATTTCTCACTATCTTTTTAAGGTTTGTTTTTAAACATTAATCACCACCTGAGGATATTTTTTTTCATTGATTTTTAGAGATAGTGGAAGGGAAGGAGGGAGGAGGAAAGAGAGAGAAACATGAATGTGAAACACATCGATTGGTTGCCTCCCCGGAGGCTGAGGCTGGGAGTTGAAACTGCAACCCAGGTATGTTGCCTTTGACTAGAAATTGAATCCATGACCCTTAGTCAGCAGGCAGATGCTCTATCCACTGAGAAAACAGCCAGGGCTCTTTAAGATTTTTAAAACATTAACCCCATTATCTATTTTTTTAAAGATCTGTTCTTATTTATTTATTTATTTTTAAAATGTGTTTTTATTGATTTCAGAGAGAGGGAGGGAGAGAGAGATAAAAACATCAGTGGTAAGAAAGAATCTTCTATCAGTGGCCTCATGCATTCCCCTTCCTGGGGATCCAGCCTGAAACCCGGGCATGTGCCCTGACCAGGAATCGAACTGTGATTTCCTGGTTCATAGGTCAATGCTCAACCACTGAGCCATTCTCCCCATTATTTTGTCCAGATATTTTTTTAGTTGTCCTCAAAAGGAAATTTAGTACAAGTTTTTTAATCCTTGGTAACAGAGTGGAAGTGGATATATTTACTTAACCAAATAAATATGACAATTTACATTAGGTCTTAGATTGAGCACTATTTTGCCTTTGACTTTAAAACTTCTGTTATTTATGTATAAATAAAATTTCTAGAACAACTGCTGTTTTCCTAATATAGTCAAAACACATTATTACTTATAAACAGAAAGAGTCATAAATAGTAAATTAAAATGTGTGGTTAATTAAAAATTATTTATTTTGCCAATAAACATTCTGCTTTTAATCTTTCTGCAACCCCAAACAGATGAATAAACCTTACTTTGGTCTGACATTCTCAGTCCTTTTAAAAATATATATTTTTATTTATTTCAGAGAGAGGAAGAGAAATAGAAACATTAATGAGAAACAGCGATTGGCTGCCTCCACGCCCCCTACTGGGGACCGAGCCAGTAACCCCTGGCATGTGCCCTGACCAGGAGTCAAACCAGTGATCTCCTGGTCCATGAGGCAATACTCAACTAACTGAGTCACTCCTGGTCCTTTTAATGGTAGGTTTGATGCAAACAGGTTTATTTTATAGTATCTCAGGGAAAAGAACTTCTTGGCCAGTGAATACTATTCCTTGGAAAGATTATTAACTAGACTCAAAAGGACAGGGAGGTTGCTGTGGCCTCACCTAGATAGACAGTCTGTTGCTAATGCCTCAACATCACTTTTTTTCTTACTAATTATACAACGCAAGGAGCTTGGTTAATACCACCCAAGGTCTAAATTTATTTATTTATTTATTTATTTATTTATTTATTTATTTATTTATATAGAGAGAGGAAGGGTGAGAGAGATTTGTTGTTCCACTTATTTATACATTCATTGGTTGCTACTTGTATACTTGCATGTGTCCTGCCCAGAGAGTAAACCTGCAACTTTGGCATATAGGGATGACACGCTGACCAACTGAACTCTACCCATCCAGAGCTTCAACTTAATTTTTGATGGGAAGTATGAAACAGATACTGAAAATGGAATGAACCTGGCAACTGAAAAACTGTTCCTGGTATTACTTCTCTTTTCATTTTGAGCATATTTAGCTAGTTCTTAGTGGAGCCCAGTCCTTCACCTTCAGTCTGAGACATCTCAAGAGTGTGTTGGAGACCATATGTGCAGAAAAGGGGAAAAGCCATTGGGAATGGAAGTAGTCACCTCGGGTTGCTGACCTGATGGGTTTCTTCAGTTCCTGTGCCATAGTAAGCTGACTGGCAAGGGAGGGGAGCAGAGATAGAGGCTGCCGGCAGGGATGGCACACGAGACGGAGGCTGTTGCCCAGGCTTATTGCTGCAGTGGTGGCGACAGCATACACCGTCCACACTGGGACTCACCAGGCTGTCTGGGAGCTAAGCTTGGGACTGTTCCTGCATGAGGAAGCCGCCCACAATATAGCTCTCCCATTTCACCTGAGTCACTCTTTTTAGAAATGTAAAATCCCAAAGAATCCCTGCTAAATTACATTTTCCATCATTAACCCTTGAAAATGTTCATATCCCTAACCCAGCATTTCCATTTTTAGAATTTATTCTAAAGAAACAATGAGGGAGAACCAAGATGGCGGCATGAGGTGTGTACCTATATGCGCAGCCTCCACAACTAAATTGTAGAAAAACAACTATACAGTGAAAGACCATCCTCCGGAACCAAGGGAGGAAAAGCTTTGCAACTAGAAATCAGGAGAAGGGGTGCATTGTGACTGGGTAGAGGCTCCCAGTGCCAAAACTGAGAGGTACGGAGGTGCTGAAAGTAAGCGGCAGCACGGGTGAAAGGGTGGCGGCTGTGCCTGGATCCGAGGCTTGGAAGGAGATTATAAACTCGGGGGTTGCACTGAACGCGGTGCGGGCTGTCTGGCAACGGGGCGGAAGATCAGTGGCGTTCTAACAGAGCTGTTTGCAGCGATCACTGACATGGAGATTCAGGGACTCAGAGGCACGCAGACCCCAGGGCTTGGAGGCTCCAGGTCCGGGAGAGGCTGCGAGTCAGCGGAGTGGCAGCCATTGCGGGTTGCTCCGCCACAGTGATTCTGAGACCACACCCTACCCCACCTACAACCCCACCCAAGCTGTGCGCCCACCTGCCTGCAGCATAGCCTGAGGGACTGCAGCTGGGAAAGAACTCCAAAAGTTCCAAACCCCAAACAACGAGGAAAAAGGCCTGCAGGTCATTTCCTCCCAGTGATACCTCCCAGGGATAACTACAACAAGACTGTGCACCCAGCCTTCAAAGGCGTACAACAAGAGTGTCCACCCCAGGTGATT
Source organism: Murina feae (assembly GCA_004026665.1). Classification (NCBI taxonomy): domain Eukaryota; kingdom Metazoa; phylum Chordata; class Mammalia; order Chiroptera; family Vespertilionidae; genus Murina; species Murina feae. Next base: position 24,731 of record PVJC01021153.1, on the reverse strand, counting down.
GGGGAGGCTGAATCACTGGGCCCTATAGTGCAAAAAGCCACTCCATCAATGCAGCCAAAATGCAGAGACAAAGAAACAGATCACAAATGACAGAAATAGAGGAAAGCAAACTACTGGATATAGAGTTCAGAACTATGCTTTTAAGGTTTTTCAAGAATTTTCTAGAAGCCACCGATAAACTTAGTAATATTATACAGAGATCCATCACCAGACTAGAGGTTTGCAATAATCGAGTCAAAGATTTGAAACATGAAAAAGCAAAAAGCACCCAACTGTAAGAGAAAAAAGAAAAAAGAATCCAGAAGTGTGAAGATAGTGTAAGGAGTCTCTGGGACAACTTCAAGCGTACCAACATCAGAATTATAGGGGTGCCAGAAGAAGAAAGAGAGCAAGATATTGAAAACATATTTGAAGAAATAATGACAGAAAACTTCCCCTACCTGGTGAAAGAAATAGACTTACAAGTCCAGGAAGCACAGAGGACCCCAATCAAAAGGAACCCAAGGAGGACCACACCAAGACACATCATAATTAAAATACCAAGGGCAAAAGACAAAGAGAGAATATTGAAAGCAGCAAGAGAAAAGCAGTTAGTTACCTACAAGGGAGTACCCATATGACTATCAGCTGATTTCTCAACAGAAACCATGCAGGCCAGAAGGGAGTGGCAAGAAATATTCAAAGTGGTGAACAGCAAGAACTTAAAGCCAAAATTACTTTACCCAGCAGAGCTATCATTCAGAATTGACTCGATGAGAGGAAGAGAGAGGGATAGAGAGTCAGAAACATCGATGAGAGCGAAACATCGATCAGCTGCCTCCTGCACGCCCCCCACTGGGGATGTGCCCGCAACCAAGGTAGTACATGCCCTTGACCGGAATCGAACCTGGGACCCCCTGAGTCCGCAGGCCGACGCTTTATCCCCCGAGCCAAACCGGTCAGGGCTCAATAAAATATATTTTAAAAAATAAATAAAAATAAAAATTGGGATATGGGAGCTGTAATTGTTTTCTTTGTTCTCTTCTATAGTTCCCATATAAATATGTAATCTTTTTGTAATTAGAAATAATTAAGTTACATTTGTTAGAACTGAGGGTTTATCTCTAGTTTCATTTTAATGGCATGGGAAATTCTTTAAAATATATTTTTTTCTAGCAGAAGTCATAGGAAGTTAAAAACCCATGAGTTTACTCAGGTACTTGTTAAATTTTGGAGTACATTGTAAAGGCCATTTTATTTAATAAAGTTGCTCTTGTTTTCCCTGATTGCTTCTAAACACCTAAGCATACATGTGAGCACCCACCCAAGTTCATTAGTGTGTTTTGATTTTCCCTAAGTGTGAATAGAGTCTAATTAGCACCACGTAAACATATTTCCAAAGTCCTTGCCAGTGAGCTCAAAGTAATCAATTTGACTATTGGTCAAATTGAAGACTTATATGTTCAAATATTGTGAATAATCTATTGGCAAAGTTACTGAATGAAAACATTCATTTTGAACATGTGCTTTTTTCAAGGAGTCTTATCATACTTCTAAATAAAAATTTAAAAAAAAGAGTTCAAATAGGCCTATGAACCTTTGTAGACCTTTAGTCCTTTGGGTAGCTGACTGACTGTCACCTTACCAGTATTTTGAACATGCTGTAAAAAAAATTGATGGAATTTGATATGATGGCAAAGAACTCGAAACAAATCCTCAAAATAAATGAACAAAAAACAAACTCAAAAGATTGCTGTTTGAGTGTTCGATCTAATCTGCCTTCCAGTAATAGAATTTAGAGGGTATAAAAAATGCACTGTGGCAACTGAGTCTATTTTCAGGGGATGCAGTCAGAGTTCAACTAATTGATTTTTGCCTCCCAGGTGGAAGGTCCTCTCTGGAAATCCCATGCAGAGAATCAATGCTGAAACCAAGTAATTTCTTTTAAGAATGGATACAGTGAAATGCAAGCGATGAGCTGCCTTTGAAAACAGAATGGAGCGCTGACAAGGGTAGTTCGGTTGGTTAGAGTGTGTCTGGATACTCCAAGGTTGTGGGTTTGATCCCCAGGTAGGGCACATACAAGAATCAACCAATGAATGCATAAATAAGCGGAACAACACCTCTTGCAGAGACCATGGTTCATTTGGGGAGAAATGTCCACGCAATGCCCACCAAGTGTGGCCTGGAATATCCTCTATGGGCAGTTTGCTTTCTTCAGCTCTCACTCCTAAATAAGCAACATTTCAGCTATGAGAATAAATTATATTTGAAACCTAAGACTAGGGAAGAAAACGGCTTTCTTTGATCCTCTGGGTGATAATGGGGTCTGTCTATGAGCTTGCCTAGTTTTTACGACAAGAGCCAGAAACACACACACACACACACACACACATGCACCTCTGGTTCCTTCAAGGTGTTCTCTTTTTTATCCTTTTTAATAAGCTGTAGATTTCAGGAGAGAGCTTCAAAAAAGATTGGGGCACTTTTGTTCTGGGTCCTTCCTGGTAATTCAGTTAAACTTGACAAACATTTATTGGGCTCTTACTGTATATAAGTCATGCTAGGCAATGGCACAGATAACAGTAATAGCTAATATTTATTTAGTACTTTGTACGGGGTACTGACTTATGGTTTGTGATTAACAATTTTATTTTTGCCTCCCACCCCTCCTTTACATTTTGTTCAGTGAAGTTCGTTCTTCTGTGTTCTTAAATGAAGACTGGGGCAAGCCTCATGCCTTCTCTGATTTCTCATAGGGCACACACTCTGTCTCAATTTAATAATAAGTCCAGTCAAAGTAATAGTAAAATTCCTGATCTCCATGAACACTAAGGCTTTTCCTTTCCCCCTGTGAGGCCTGCTGTAGCAGGAAGTGTGTATGACTAGACGATTCTCTCTTCTTGCCCCCTACCCCTACCCTGGGGTTTTTACTCAATGTGGCTCCTGAAGCGGCTTACTGGTTTGTAACCCATCTGGGGTTGAAGGGGAAGTTAAGGATGGCAGGAAACACCTTACCTATGGTCCTTCATGGTCTGGGAGGGTGTCTCTGTACTGAGATTTTGTGGTAACCTGGAAATTCTCTCAGTTACTGGGCATGTGTCCCAAGTACCCTTGGTAAGGCCAACGCACCTCTCTCAGCTCCTTCCTCTGTTCCTGGTAATCCACGGTTTACCTCCAGCCTTTTCTGTTGAGGTCCCTCCACCCTACCAGCCAGCCATCTAGACAGGACCAGGTCCACCCAATGCCAGCTCCCTCACACAACTTTTGCCTGACAAATGCTGGGCCTGCCAGCTACATCCAATCCAGCACAATGTCTTCCCCCTGCTTTTAAGACAACCATTCAAACCAACCCTCACCTCTTATGTTTTCCAGGCAGGAGTCAGACAGCAGCCCACGGTGTCTCTATTATATGGGAAATTACCGTGAGGTAGAGACACATCACCAGGCAAGTTATCACAGAGGTCCCAGAATAGAACCACACACAGATCAAAGGGGTGCTCCAATGACAGGACTTACTCGGTCAATTTAAAACACAATGAAAAGCAAAAGGAAAGAGATGGGTAGGTTTATCAAAGCGTAGGACAGCATACAATGAATCCTTTGTTACTCGTTGGTCATATGTCTTTTCTTTCCCAAGGGGCCCCTGCCACATCAGTCTCCCCACTGATGTGGTTATAAGAACCAGATTCAGGCCCTGGCTGGGTAACTTGGTTGAAGTGTCATCTTAATACTCCAAGGTCGTGGGTTCAATCTCTAGTCAGGGCATGTACAAGAGGCAACAAATGAGTGCATCTGTAAGTGGAACAAGTCAAAGTTTCTCCTCTTCTCTTCTCTTCTCTTCTCTTCTCTTCTCTTCTCTTCTCTTCTCTTCTCTTCTTTCTCCCTCCCTCCCTTTCTCTCTCTTTCTCTCTCCCTCCCTCCCTTCCCAATCTTCTCTCTTTAAAATCAATAAATAAAAATTAAAAAAAGAACCAGATTAAAACATTAGCAGAGTGGGTCAGCATATAGAAGGTGCTTGGAGCCAACTAGGGAGGCACAGGGGTCTGGCCATTAGCCACAGCTTGCCAATGAGCTTGTGGAGCAGCAATGGACTTAACCTGCATCTCTGTGTATGCACAGTGGGTTCATAATTGGGTATCACAGGTGGATGAACAACTTAGGGACAACAGACTTGTCTGTCTGGAGGTGGCTGATCCACTACCTACCTTATGACTTGGTCTTTCCCACCTTTTCTATTCATGAGATAGACCCTTGTTTGTTCTGTTTTATTTTAATCGTTTAATTCATTTATCCTTTTTATCTTTAACATATCTTAGATGTTACTAACATACTGTCTTTTTAACATCCATCCTATTTGTATTTGTCTTCTATAACAGAATCACATAATCTAATCTAATAAAAGAGTAATATGCAAATTGACTGTCACTTTAAGACACCCAAGCCACGCCCATCAGCCAAGCCACACATCCCAGCCGATCAGAGCGGCTGTATGCAAATTAACCCAGCCAAGATGGAGGCTGGCAGCCATGGAGCTAGAGTAAACAGCAGGCTTTCGTTGCAACTGCCTGAGTAGACTGGTGGGCCTCTGCTCAAGCAACAATGTTTCAATTATAGAAGCCACGGAACTGAAGCAAACAGGGGGCTTCCGTTGCCTGCCTAGGCCTCTGCTCAAGGTAACAAAGTTTCAATTATAGAAGATAAATAAACCCCAGAAACCTGATTTCAGCCAGCTTTGCTGGGACATTGGGTCAATGGGAGCTGTGGGCAGCCTGAAAATGGTCCTCAACCCCTCACCCAGGCTGGCCACACCCCCATGGGGTGAGGGTCCCCACTGGGGGGGCTTGGCCAGTCTGCAAACAGCCATCAGCCCCTCACCAGGCATGCCAGCAGGTGGACATCCCCCGAGGGGTCCCAGACTGCAAGAGGACACAGGCCGGGCTGAGGGACCCTACCCCCCCTAAACCCCCGAGTGCACAAATTTTTGTGCACTCGGCCCCTAGTCTTAAATAATACAATAAACACACATTACAGTCCTTCCAAAACTTCTGCAAACATATTCCTCACTCTAGGTGGTTTCTTAAAGCCTTTCCTTTCTGATGAGATGAAAGGATGGGTGCTCTCCACCCATCCTCCCTAGGGTTGGAATCACAGAATAACCATCTCCAAAGAAATCTTAAAAGTTCTCCTAACACTATCTATTCTTGAGACCTTTTGTAACCCCACGTGGAGAAGGGCCCAAGAGTTAGTTACGAAACTGGTTGTCAGATGGCTACTTGGAAAAGATTGATTCTGCTCTAGTTTCTCTTTCAAAATGTTGCATGTATTTTATCCAGTTGCCTCAGTCAAGACTTCCATTTCAACATCCTGTCACACAGGTATTACTCCACTGAATCCCCATGACCTTCTAAAGTTGGTCTGAGCATCATCTGCATTTTATAGATGAGGAAATTGAGGCATAGGGAGATTTAGTAACTTCTTCACAGCTCACAAGTAGTAGAGCTGGGATTGAAACCCAGGCAATCTGGCTGCAGCATCTCTGCTATTAAGGAACTTTCATTCTCCACAAGGTGGAGGGGGGATTGGTTGATGAAAGCACAGATCACATAAGACTGAAGGTCAAGTGCCATAAAAGAATCACATGCTAAATGCCCATGGATGTGGGGGGGGGGGAGGGGAGAATGCATGCTACCTGGAGGGAAGCAGGAAAAGATTCCCTACGAGTGATAGTGGACGTGCATCTTGTAAGATAAGGAATGTTTTGAGAGTAGCAGTAAAGAGCTAGAAATGAAATAAAATGAAGGATGTGTGATGGGATTGCATCTGTCATTCAGAAATCCTTTCACTTCAGCCAAATCCCCAGGTGATCACACATCTCACATCTAATAAGATTTATGATGGGATTAACTTGAATTGACTGACTTTTAAAGCATCCTGTTTTCATAGTTTATCTTATGAAAACAATTGTTTTGTCACTGACTGAGATTTCTTATCTACCTGTTAAATCCTAACTGGTAGACTGTCACCTTAGAAATGTTCTAATTCATATCAACTCTTGGATAAGGTATTTTCCTGTCTCTTTTGAACGCTTTAGAGGTGGGTGAAGTGTTATATTAAATCATTTTTATTTCTGAGACCCACATGTATAGCAGCACTATATACACTTGTTCGATGTATAGCTTCACTATACATTCATGAAACTCAAGTAAACTTTCTGAATTTTGTTCACTGTTGTCTCCTGTTGTCAACGAGCCTTAGGAGCACAATAAGGCAGGAGTGACACGCCTGGGTGCCGGCGAGGGCCAGGCAAGAGGGAGCTATGCAAACAGAGTGCCTTTCATTTAGGGGACAGAACCTTTTCAGCGCCAGCCATTTGTCACCATGTGGGATAGGGTGCACCGTAGCCAGAGCTTCTGATGGTTTAAAGAGAATCTTGAAATCTGGGTGGTTACCTGAAATGCCCTTGTTTTAAAAAGTTGGTAATTAGTGTGTGTTTCTTTAATTGGCCAAACAAAGCATGCATTTGGGCCAAATACAGTCCAGTAGCCATCCGTTTGCAACCTCTGATTTAAGATGCACCCACTAGAAATTACTAAAATTCCTCCTAGGTGGAGGCTTGAAGAAACATAACAACAAAACAAACCAACAAAAACCTCCCAAGGCCTTTATTAGGGGACATTTCAAACATGGAAAAGTAGAATAGCATAATGTACACATTGCCCATAGCCAGTCTTGTTTCATCCACACTCCCACTCACTTCCTCCTAAGATAATTTTGAAGCAAATTCTAGACATCATATAGCTTATTTCTATGCCATACACCTTTTCTCAGTGATCTGATTTAACGCAACGAGGAACTACACATGGCACTTGCCTCGTTTCTCCCCATTATTTAAAAGAGCCCTGTGATGTGATGCTGTATCTTGCTCAAAGGGAAGCTCACTTTTGATGTTGTTCTACTTGGGACTCATCAAAGGTTTCGGAGCATCTCTTTCATGGTTCTGGGCAGAATCGCCTGCAACAGAGCCAGCGAAGCCAGCATCCTCACAGCGTCTTGCAGGCTGATTTGCAGCTTGCTGAATATAGCTATATTGAAAACTGCCCTATTTGAAGGGAAATGGATGTCATCATTCCTCCCGGAACATCAAAAGCTACAGGACAGATAGCTTACAAAATATAGTGACTGCCTAGAAAACCACCTGTAGGAAAGGCAGCCAGCACAACCTGCTGAATCTGAATCATTTACATGGCATGTTTGCTATGGAGTTATTTCTCTTTGAAAGCCTCTTTTACATTTCACAGCCTGTGTGATAACTTGCATAGACCAAGAAAGAGAGAGGCCTCCCAGCCTTGTAGAATCTCTCTTATGAGACTTTTATGAAGTTGTGGCCCATCTTTTACTATATTCCTCAGAGTAGAACAGATGCAGGAGGCCTAGAAGAAAGTAGCTGGTTCCAACTGATCACATGACTCACTTGGTTGGCTGTGGCAGTGAACTTTCACCTCTCCTATTTCCAATCTTTTTTTTTTTTTAATAGACTTGGGCCTCCAAAATCTTTTGGTATAGTCGAGTCTTCTGAATTCCTACATTAACCCAGAGATGTGTGCTTTTATGAGGATCGGGGTAGTGGGCTTGTCAGATCCTTTCAAAGTTACTAAGATGATCAGAGCTGCAGAGGGAACTTTCCTTGTGGGAGGACTTGACGTTTTTGTGCAATGACTCTAGCACTAGATTTAGGCTGTGGAATATGAATGCTATTTCATATAGAATGACTGGAGGGATACAGATACAGGCTGTCATCTCCTGGGAGGGCACGGAATAGGAGTAGGAGGCAGATAGGGGAACTTTCAAATTTTATCCTACATGCTTCCATTTGATTTGATTTTTTTTGCAAAGTAAATATTTGTATTATGTCATTTAAAATCAAATGAAGGTAAAAATATAAATCTTGAACTGAAATGAAAACAACACTTGGGTAATTAACACCAAACGTTTTGAATGTGTTTTTTTTTTTTGGAAAATGGTAAGAGGGTGTGGGCTGATTAACAGAAGCGTAATTTTCTTTCCTCCTTCTTGCCACTCATGTCACACTTTTTAGAACGCTGTCCCCACAATCCATAAAAAATAACGGTAGCCTTCATTTACTGGGCGTTATCAACCTAATGTATCGGGCACCGTGCAAAGCGTATTACTACTAATAGCTTCACCTTTAATCCTCACCAGAATCCAAAAGACAAAAAAAGGATGAATGTGAGAGAGTTATCCACATAGGTACCATCTACTGCATCAAAAGCATTATTCTTAGGAGTACGTTGTAAATATTGAACTCCATAAAACATCATTTGGAGATATTGTCTTTTCATTGGATTTACTAGCAACTTGATGAACTGTTCAAACACAATAAACATAATTATCTTCTCTTTTAGTCATCCTGTTGCTGCTGGAAAATGAATCTGTGGTGGTCACCTTGTGCTGTTTCTCAATATACCTATAGAGGTAGTTGATGTTGTGGAATCAAGGCTTGAAGGTTATATCCCAGCTAGAAGAAACAAAACGTCAATATCTATCCAGAAGTGAATTTAGTAATATATGATCTTCTGAAAGAGACTGGGTTATTCTACATAGTAAATCCTTCAGATAGCTGATGTTCAAGCATCAGAGCTTTTAATGATTTATTCTTTCTGTTGGAAGTCTTCCAAAGTTATTTATCTTGCCTTGTGGTAAACAGTATATTACTTGTAATTTAATCTTGGTAACCAAACTTATCATTGTGAACATCCACACTGTTCCGTATTAGAATGTGAAATAATGCAATTAATTTAGAGGGCTCTTTTAATGTATACCTCTGATTGGATATGATCCTTTTCAAAATAGTTATCTTGTGAGGTTTTATACCGCTCTTACAATGCTGTTAGTATGCACAACACATTTGAAACTCTTCCTCAGGAATGTTCTACGTAGCTTTAGTCATATTACTTCAGATTTGCTTACTGGTGGAATGACCTCATCTTTTGAAGGTAAATTTGATTCTTGGAAATACCTTGTAGTCCCTTGGAATGAAGTCTAAATTAACAACTGGGCTTAGAGAAAAACTTGTGACTACTGAGGAAGGAATGCAATTTGTTACTGCTTTAGGTCTTTGTATTTTCACTTGCCTTTGCCTTTGATATCTGCATTTGAGATCTCTCCTTTCATTGAAAAAAGTAGATACATATTCTTACATGCTAGAGCAGAAGAATAATTCATATTTATAATGATAAGCTAGGTGTGGAACTTGGAAGAAAGATGAGTGGAGAATATTTAGAAGGTTTTGCCGGGTGTTGTGTGACATAAGCGATCCCCCCCAAAAGGCCTTCAATAAACACTTATACAAGCTTTCAACATTTTATGACAAAGATTTTTCCTAATATCCAGAGAAATTAAAGAACTTTATAGGAAACACATATATCTTACTTCCTGGTTTCAACTTTTTTTTTTATTATACTTGCTTTATCTCTTTATCAGTCCATCCTTATAGCCATCTATCAGTTCAGTTTTTTAGATTAAAACTTCCAACTTTGTTTTTCAAAATATCTTTGAATATTCTGGGTCCTTTACATTTCTATATACATTTTATCTTATTAAGTTTTATGTTTAATTACAGTTTACATTCAACATTATTTTGTGTTAATTTTAGGTATACAGCACAGTGGTTTGACAATCAGATACTTTATAAAGCATTTCTATATGCATTTTTAAATCAGCTTGCCAAGTTCTACAAAATAGCCTACCAGAGTTAATACTGAAATTGTGTTAAATGTATAGATCAATGAGAGAATTCACATGCTAATAATATTGAGTCATCCAATTCATGAACATGGTATGTGTCTTCAATCATTTAGGTTATTTTTACATTTGCTCAGAATGTTTCATGTTTTAGGTATAGAGGTCTTACATGTGTTTTGTTAAATTTATCACTAAGTATCTTTTTCATAGTATTGCTAATGGAATTGTTTCAAATTTTTATTTTCCAATTTTCTGATCTTCTGTATAATTAAATTTTGTACATTAACCTTGTATCCTACAGTCTTACTAAATTCACTTATTCATTTTAGTGATTGTTTTGTAGGTTCTACAGTATTTTCTATGCAAATGTAGGGAAAGAAAAAACTTCCTTCTACCTTTTTGGTCCTGTGATGAACCTAAGAATTAAACTGAGATGAGAACATATGAACAGGAGAAAAATATTAACAGTTTATTTTATATTGTTACATATCCACAGGAGTCTTCAGAGGAAAATGAAGACCCAAAGAAGCCATTAGATCCCAAAGCTTATATATCTTTTAAACAAGAACATTAAATTGTGGGGATGTAACAAGACAAAAGGGCTTGGTCAAGGGTCAGTAGATTGTGGAACAGTGATAGGGAATATTTGGGGGAGACCAATGGAAGATAAACGTTATTTTTGTAGGTTTTGTACAGGTCCATTCCTAGTTACCAAGCTGAACTGGTGGGCTCCTTGGCGTCCTGCACAGAAAGCCAAAGCCTGACCACACAGGTTTTTCCACAGAGAAAGGTTTATCTGTCAGGCAGCCAGACAAGGAGCCTAGAGTTAAAGCTCAATCTAGGCCTTTGGATTTATTTTTTCTTACCTCTTGACACTGGCCATGACCTCTGATACATTGGTGAGAGGGGTCACCTGTACACAGTCTTAGCATTCAATATTTCACTATTTGATGTTAACTGTAGGTTTTTCATAGATGCTCTATTAGATTGAGAGTTTCTTTCTATTCCCAGTTTTCTGAAAGTTTTTAAAAAAATCATAAATTGGATGTTGTCCAGTGCTTTTCCTACATTTATTAAAATGGTTATGTGGATGTTTCTCCTTTATTCCCTTCAGATTGTGAGTTACATTGATTACTTTTTGTACGTTAGGAGAATCTTGCATCTTGAGATAACTCACCCTTGACCATGATATAGTATTCTTTTATGTATTTTCTTACTCAAATATTTCATACAATTCACAAGTCTATTCTTCAGCTTTTGAGGGTGATGCGTCTGTTTTTATAAAAAGTTGAAAGGCTCAGTTGAGTAGTTTAGGCATGGCAAAAATTACTGAGGAAGATTAAACAAACAAACAAACTACCCTGAGAACTTAAAGCCAGAACCTGGGCAAGAAAAACTATGGGAGTGTATGATATAATAAAAAAATAAATATTCTGCCTTAGTCCCTAACTCCTGACACACAGCTCCTAAAACCCTTGGAAATTCTGGAGTGATGAGAGTGTCTTTTGTTTGCTAATTTATGGCTGGGGGCTCCTAGATGGTTTCAGGGTAGGAAATGGTAACCACACAGGAAAGACTGAAGCATGATTAGAGGTTTGGAGGTTCCAGCCCACTTCCAGACCTCTGGGAGAGTGAGAGGGGCAGGAGGGTGAGTTAATCATTGATGGCCAATGAGTTAATCAATCACGCCTATGCAATGGGACCGCCATCAAACTCTCTATACACAGTGGGAGGGTGATGCACCTCACCTTTATGGGACAGAAGCTTATGCACTTCAGAGCCATCTTATGTACCTTTTTTATCTGACTGTTCATTTGTATTCTTCTTTTTTTTTAAAAAAAATATTTTTATTGATTTTTTACAGAGAGGAAGACAGAAGGACAGAGAGTCAGAAACAGCAATGACAGAGAGACATTGATGGGCTGCCTCCCGCACACATCCCACACACTTCGGGGATGTGCCCGCAACCAAGATACATGCCAGCAACTAAGGTACATGCCCTTGACCGGGATCGAACCCAGAACCCGCAGACCGACGCTCTATCCACTGAGCCAAACCAATAAGGGCCATTTGTATTCTTTATAATAGCCTTTGTAATACACTGGTAAGTAAAGTGCCTTTCTGAGTTTGGTATGCCATTCTGGTGAATTATTGAGACTGAAGGAGTTGTGAGGACCCCCCAAGGGTATACCTGTCAGTCAGAAGTGCCACCCTGGGACTCGTGGGAGGCACATGAAGTAGGGACTTTCTTGGGAGGCTGAGCACTTAACTTGTGGACTTTGGTGCTAACTCCAGTGTTAGTGTTAGAGCTGATTGAATCATAGGACACTCCTCTGGTTTTGGAGAGTTGGAGAAGTGGTCTCAGGAAAGACACTATGCATTTGATGTCAGAAGTGTGAGTAAAAGCAGTTGGTAGGATGACAAAAGTGTCCTGGGTTCCTCCTACTTTTCCGCTCATGTCAATTACCATCTCTCCCCTCCCAAGTCCTATCCTTCTTCCCACAACTGTTTGCTCCTTTCCATTAAGGCCTAGATCTCAGATAGTTGCTAAGACCAATGAGAACCTCTGGAACCTCTGATCCAATATACACACCCCCTTCTAACTTCTTTTTTTAATAAATTTTATTGATTTTTTACAGAGAGGAAGGGAGAGAGATAGAGAGCTAGAAACATCAATGAGAGAGAAGCATCGATCAGCTGCCTCCTGCACACCTCCCACTGGGGATATGCCTGCAACCAAGGTACATGCCCTTGACCAGAATCGAACCCGGGACCCTTCAGTCCACAGGCCAACGCTCCATCCACCGAGCCAAACCGGCCAGGGCCCCTTCTAACTACTTTAATAGTCAGTAGTCAGTTGGTCTCAGCTGTAACTTACCTTCGCTCCTCAGAACGTTAGGATGGCTTAGAGTCTTCTCAATCTGTAGGTTGAGACCCCTTTGGGGGTCGAACGACCCTTTCACAGGGGTCACCTAAATACATTCTGCATATCAGATATTTACATTACGATTCATAACAGTAGCAACATTATAGTTATGAAGTAGCAACAAAAATAATTTTATGGTTGGGGGTCGCCACAACATGAGGAACTATACTAAAGGGTTGCGGCATTAGGGAGGTTGAGAACCACTGGTTTAGACTATGACCTGAGTCAGGTCATTTGCACTTAGTATGTATTACTGAGGGCTGCAGGAAGTTTTCTGGTGCCAAAGGAGTGAGCTACAAAAGGGTGGAAATCCAGCCCTTTGGACTTGGGTGAGGAAGGAACAGTTTGAGAGGCTGAGGAGTCTTTTCAGCTTCCCCAGGGTCAGACTTCACAGGTTGCTTCCCAGCCTACCCTCTCTTACCCCGCCCAGGCCAGCCCTGGGGCCACTCGCTGTAAGTGACATGGCCACTGCAGTCTTCTCTCAGGCATAAAGCAGGTGTCGTTTCTCTGGGAGAAGTGTTTTGGACAGAACAGTGTTCCACTTCTCACCTCTCTGCCTTATTCAGGCCACAAGGTTTTAAAGGAGATAAGGCTACACCTGTTGTCAGCCCTGGAGGAAACACAACAGAGCTTTTCAATTGGAACTGGTGGCCCTGCCCACCCCAAGGTGCAGTTTCTACAACCTTCATGAAAACGGAGTCATCAGAAATACACATTTTTTTTCAGGTTCCTGCCTGGTGCTCCCCTTCTTTCTCCCACCAGGTGTCACCACACTACACAGTAATGAAGGCACATGACCTCTCGGGAGAGGCTCCTGGAGAAATAGTCGTGTTTAGGTTAGCAGCAGGTTGGGTCTCGTTAATGTAATAAACTGTATCTCTAAGATACGAATATCACATATAATCAGGCCATAAAGTGAGTTACTTCATTCATCCATTCTCTTAAAATGCTATCAGATTTGGAAGCCCAAGCAGGCACTGACTCCATCCGTAAAATCCTGTCTGGGTTAAATCGACTGAAGACCCGCACGGCCGAAAGCATCTCACCGCTCAGGATAGTTATCTCCTTGTTGAGAGGCTGGGTTACTGCTAGATCCCTTTATCCCCAGAGCTGAGCTCCCTGGGCTGCTGGGGATTAGACATGATCCTGCTCCATCCACCGAGCTTTAACATCCTTCCTCCTCCTGGGAGCCTCCTTCGGGGTCACCCTCTGTGAAATCAAAGATAAGATGCCAGGGCTAAGGGAGGAGTGAATGTGGCAGGCTCCGTAACATGGCATTTCCAACACCCCAGCTGCCAAGCTGTCCTGCTGGTCGCAGCTGGTATAAAATATCCTTCCTACTCCCTGAACATCAGCCTCCCCAGGCGGGGCAGTGAGTATCAGCTTGATCTCAAATCTAATTTAGGATAGTGGGACCGTAGGTGGGAAATAAAACACAGCTAATTCTGTGTCTCTCGCAGGATGGCTGAGAAACACTTGTGAACGTACCTACATCTACCGAAGCTTAGTTCCATGAGGCTGACCCCTTCCAGCTCCAAGACAGATCCCCCTGCGCACCTCCATCTAGCTTCCTAGGGACAATGACTTAACCTCCAGGGGTGAGGGGTTACTCTGTGTTCTGTTCTTTGACAAGGACAAGATGCCAATGACATCTGAGCTTCCTTTTGGTGCAACGTTTAAAGTTTCATTTCACGTAGGTCATCCGAAATCACTGTCCAAAATGTCCTGGGGGTCTGCAACTCTCAGGAGGGGAACGGGGATTCAGTTGCCATCATTAGCACCAAGCGGCACTGATTAAAGTAACTGTGCCTAATGTGCCATACATAGCTGTGCACAACTCTAGGGGGTGCTGTTTGCATCACTGTGTAACCATAGGTGGTGCCTGGGCAGCACCCCAACACATAAAACAGATAAAAGCAGGGCTTTATTGATATAAAAACTGTTTATTCCAATTTTGAATCTTTATTTAATAGCCAATCAGTGGGAAATAACCATTTTAATGAAAATGAGAATTTTAAATTGTGAGTTATGGTTGAAAGTTTCCCTTTCATCAGTGTTGGCACCTCAGGTAATGCAGATAAGAGTTGAAATCTTGCCCAGCCGAGCGTTGACCTATGAACCAGAAGGTCACAGTTTGATTCCCGGTCAGGGCACATGCCTGGGTTGTGGGCTTGATCCCCAGTAGGGGGTGTGCAGGAGGCAGCCAATCAATGTTTCACTTTCATATCGATGTGTCTATCTCTCTCTCTCTCTCCCTTCCTCTCTGAAATCAATAAAAATATTTAAAAAGAAAAAAGAGTTGAAATCCTAGAGGCACTTTAATAAAACCAATCCAGACACTCATATGTAAGAGTGACAGGCATCACACATTTTGAAATTTGGGTAATCTCTGTGGAGGGGCAGGAAGGAATATCTATCAAATGCACACACTGTTTAACCCAGAAATTCCACTTCTAGGATGTTATCAGATATACTTTCAAATATGAAAAAATGATCTATAGGCAGAGTTATTAATTGCTGCATGGTTGATAATAGCAACAGACTGGAAACAACCTCCACGTCCAATAGAGGACAAATCACGCAAAGAAATAGTTGGCAGCTCTCACAAGGAATGAGGCAGCTCTATGTGTGAAATGGTCTCCAGATGTAGGTTCCTAGGAAAAGAGGAAGGTGCAGAAAAGCATGAATAATATGTTACCTTAAGTGTGTGCATTTATCTGCTTATATGTGCCTAAGAAATTTCTGGAAAGATACCCAAGGAGCACTGTTTGCTTCCAGGGCTAGGAGAGAGGATACTTACTACATAACTTTTGTACCTTTGGAATTTTTAGCTATGGGAATGTATTAACTAATCAAATAACCATTGTAGTAGGAATATTAATAAAAGCCAGATTCTCCCCACTACAAAGAAAAACCCACATCCCAAATGCATGATAATCGTTGTAGCAGTCTAAGATACAATATTCTCACCGTGTAGGCCCAACTCAGCTGGTGCAGCTTCACACCAGGGTCCACTTACAACTCACCTGGCAGGGTGATTTAGTGCTACGGTTTAAATTCTGCCTCCAGTACTTAGAAGTTGTTCGACCTAGGGCAGACCTATGTGAGTTCTCTGTGCCTCAGTTCCCTTTTAAATAACTGATAACAAATCCTACTTGGAAGGGTTATTGAGAGGACTTGACAAGTTAGTATCTGTTATGTTTTCAATGAAATGCTTAAAAAGGACAGAACAGAACAAAGAACCCCACTGTGCCCAGTATTAGCTGTGAAGTACAGGGCTGCCGTTGTATGATTGATAAGCGAGAGAATACAAGTGTAGTCCTCGACACATTGGAGATACTTAATAAACATGAATTCCCTCCTCGCTCATACTTAATTGGGCTGCCAGGGGCTTTACAGACCCTGAGCAGACTGAGCAGTAATTTCCTACTGGACGTATGTGATCTCTCCGTTTTAGTCTGCAGATGGACCCTTTGAGCTGTCTTAGACTGGGGTCAGGATGCTTTTAAAATGAAGAAGCTGTCTGGCTTTATTATTTCCATGTCAGTTTCTTGGGCTTAGCTAAGTAAACATTTCCATATATTTTTTTGTCCAAGTTTGATATGGGTTAAATCGGGGCAGTGGAACCGTGCCATGCTGTGCAATGCAAAGTCTGTGGCCATGACCACAAGCATACATTGAAGGGAAGGCACGCGACAATCATAGGAATATTTTTCAGAAAAACAGAACAAAAACAAATAATAGCCAACATTTTGAGAATGTTAGAGGTCAATGCCAAACTCTTTCCAAGCGTTAGCCTTAATCCCTTTGAGGTACTGTGATCAGCTCCAGTTTACACTTGAGGAAACTGAGGCAGCCTGTTCAAAGTTGCCAGGTAGTAAATGGCAAAGAAAGGATTTAAACCCATGTCTGGATAATTTCAGTTTCTAAATTTTGTGTGTATGCCTTTTCCTTGGAGGGAAATCATCATGAAACTAAATCGATAAGCCTTCAACAGAAATTGCTGATTGATTTTAGCATGTAGTTTTCTAGGTAAAGGGACTACCATCTGTTTGATTTCAGTGTGTGTTCAGGTCCTTACATGTATTGTTTTTTTATTTTTAACATTTATCCTGTGAGTTAGGGATTATCCTCTTCAGGTAAGGAAAGCAGAACTCAGAGATGTTGGGTAACTTGCCCAAGATTGCACAGCAAGTGGAGAAGAAGGTATTTAAACCCAGGCCTGTCACCTTACAATGGCACTCAGACTTACGGTTCTTAAGAGCTTCTATTCATATTCATTCCTGTCTCGTGTTTCCTCAAACATCCTGCTGCACTACATGCTCAAAGGGAGTTCTGTGTAAAATCCTGAGACCGTCTCCTGCTGTTCTTTTCCTGGTTAACTACCAGGTGACTCAATGTAGAAAACAAACTTTCACATTGAGATGAGCTAAGTTTCTGTCTCTGCATCTAGATTGCATTTACCCTCTCTTTATCTCACATAATATTTCTCCTTACAATATACATTTGTGGCATGATTCTTATAGCAACGAAATAGTTTCTGCAATTCTTTGTAGTTATCAGTGCCTTAAATTAGGTGGAACAGAATTCCTTTCAAGTTGGGAATATCTGACAGGGTTTGTTTGGATTTCCTTCACATAGCTGTTTCCAGCTAGATTTTTCCCGAGTGCACAGACCTGAGGGGACTGACAAGCGATAATGGGAGACCTTGTCAGGGACCCTCATGCAGAAAATGTGCCTGAGAGAGGGCCCTGAGGTGATGGAGAGAGGCTGGGACTGTGAGTGGATTGTTGGCTCTAGGATCCCACATCTGCAGAAGCGAGTTGGGGCAGGTGACCTGCATAGGAGATGTGACATCAGGATGCTGGATTACGGCCTCTGACCACAGATGGAAATATTCTTCACTTATAACTGAGTGTTGGACATGTGCCGAGTAATATGCTAAGTGCAGGTCAGGGACTATTTGATTTCCTCACACAGCCCTATGAGGTAGATTCTGCTAGTACTCTTATTTCACAGATGAAAACTTTGACTCTGAGAGGTTCAATCACTTCACCCAAAGTCCTTTAGCCAGTAAGTGGCAGAGTGGGGATTTAAACCTAGGCTGCCTGGCTCAGGAAACTTGAACCTTAACCACTTAACCACTACAACTCTGGAGCTAACAGAAGTACTCATCCTTTTACTGCCCAGAGAGTCCATTCCATTCTGTGTGCAATTGTATTCATAGGTGGGTAGTTGGCAAAACTGGATCCCACTGCATGTCTTATTGGTAATTATTTTTTTCCTAACAATACACTTGGCAGTTTATCTTCATCGTTAAGGTAAACCCCCGTCTTCCTGTTCAGCTAAGCAGACTGAGGGGTGGACGTGAAGAAGGGTACAAAGGTAGCAGAAAGCTCGCTGTTAAAAATCCATGCCAAGGTCTTTAAATGACCCCCTCACACAGCCAAATCCTATTCAGCAAAAGGAGAAACAGAAAAAGAATTTTCTTGGCTATGCTTTGGAGCTTCCATTAGCTTACGTAACTGTCATCAAGAACAATCCTGAGTCAGGGCCTGAATTACTGTTACTTTTTCTTTGCGTGGGTTCCTGCCTTTGGCTTGCTGCCATCCTCTGCATGCCACAGGCATGAAGACAGGTCTGCACCTCATCCATCTCTCAAGAAAGGTGATAGACATTACATGTATTTTAATGGGGAAGAATATAGCATATGAGCTAGGAGAATGCATTCAAGTACCAGCTCCAACCCTGTCGAGCTGTGTCCTTGAGCATGTTATTTAACTCAGAGCCTCGGTTTCTTCATCCGGAAAGTACAGGTTCTGAGAGTGCCTCTCTCCCGGGGCCATTGACAGGGAGGAATGACATTGGCCTGGAAGATGCTCAGCCCAGGGCCAAGAGAGCAGCCCCACTCTGTGCTCTGCAGGACTGCCTGGGATCCTGTGGATCTTCCCAGCCTCTTGAAGAGGCCACCTCAGACCTCTCTGCCTCGACAAACCTCAGCACACAGGTCCCGGGGATCTCTGGGTTTGCTACTTACTGGGCTCCCTGGCGAGAAGAACATAGTTCTCCCTTTTCAAAGGCCCAAAATGATCTGTGGGCGATCTGTCTTCCACTTGAACGGGAAGTTGGCTCAGAGGGACAGAGTGCAGGGGCTCTCAGGGATGCGTCAGCATGTGGGATTTTTTTCCTTCTTCTTCTCTTATTCTCCAGTTGCTCCTTCCCACCAAGCTGACGGAATTTTGATCCAGCCTGGCGTGGGGGAGGAGGAGCTTCGGACAAGAAAGCCATCTCCTACCATGCTTTCTTGCAAGTGTTTAAGGGGAGGCTTTTGAAATTCAAAAAGCCAAGCATTGATCCCTGTATTTGTCATGTTCTGTTTCAAAGCAGCACCCTGCCATAGCTGCACGGCTTTGTTGTATGGAGAATGCTAAGCAACTCAGTGCCCTCGGTGACCTGGCTAACAGCCGTGCAGTTGGCTGCTTTAGCGTCTTGGTGAGCACAACCGCCAGGAGCCTGTGAGCTCTGCAGTCCTTGGTGCCCAGTACAGTGTCTGTCTGGTTGGCAGTAGGCACCTTGTATATGCCTGTTGAATGACAGCCCAACACATCCAAGGGATATTCTGCTCTAACTTGTTAAATTAGATTTTTAAGGTCCTTGGTAGTTTGTGAGCACGGAAGAGATTATTCATAACCAACTTCAATTTTTAAATTAGTCTTTGACTGAGTAAAGTTAGAATTAAAAACAAAACTTAAATCTCTTAAGCTTTTAAGTTTAGGATACAAATCTTACTAGAGCCATGCACACTTCATGACAGGGATACTTTCTGAGAAATGCGTCATTGGGCTATTTGTCATGGGAACATCCAGGGTTCACTTACACAAACCTAGATGGTTCACCTCTACTCTAATTGTATGTGCTACACTTTTTGTACAACCGGCAGCGAAATAGGTTTGTTTACACCAGCATTACCACAAACATGTGAGTAATGCAGTGAGCGAGGACTTTATGATACTTACAGTGTCTCTAGGTGATACAAATTTTCAGCTCTATTAAAATCTCATGGGACCTCAATGTATCTGCAGTCTGTTGTTGACTGAACCATTGTTATGTGGCACTTGACTGTATGTGCAATGATGAACATTCACTGTGATGTTAGCTTTTCACGTGCAGTAGATGCTCTACTTTTTAGTAATTTTGCTCATCCCCATTAGCCTGAATGGAAAATCATAGCTGTGAACAAACAGAAAAATATGAATTTCAGAATTTTATGGTTAAGACCTTAGAGATCATCTAACTTAACCTCATCTATATATTTTTTTAAGTAAGTAAAGAAGACAGGAACCCTAAAAGGGTAGTAGCTTTAGTCAAGGTCACACGGGCAGTTGATGGAAAGGAGGTAATTAAAATATAGTCAAGATGCTGGGCCAGTGTGGCTTAGTGGTTGGGCATCGACCTATGAATCAGGAGGTTATGGTTTGATGCCCAGTTAGGGCACATGCCCGGGTTGTAGCCTTGATCCCAGTGAGGGTCATGCAGGAGGCAGCTGACCAATGATTCTCTCTCATCTCTCTCCCTCTCCCTTCCTTTCTGAAATCAATAAATCTATATTGGGGAAAAAAAGAAATGTAGTCAGGATGACTGGGGGGCAAATGTACAGAGGAGAAAAAGAAAAGAGAGGATGGTTGTTTAGGATGGCATGGTTACTTAATTTAAAAATAAGCACAGTAATGTTTAAGATTCTCAAATGTGGTGTATTGATATTTTTAGGTTAAGGAATCTGTGCATTTTGGGCATTTTATATTTTGGCATATTTCAATTTATAGTGTTTACAAGAATTTAGCCTAATGGAGCAAGAGATCATCCTTGTGATTCTAATGTTAAATGTGTACTTGATTTAGACTTGTGATTTTAAGTTTAAATTTTAATAAGTTTATTACAGAATTGAATAATTTAATAGAACTAAAGATTTACCATATTTATAAGTTTAATGTATTAGATTTATAACAGTTATTTGAGCATTCAAGAAGGTTTTGTTAAACCAGATAATTGCAGTACTCAAAAGGACATGGAATTTATTAAAGTTATAAAAGCAGTTTAAAGGGAGTTTAGCCAAGTTTGTAAATGAAACCAAACATTTATCAAAGGCCCCTTAAAACTGACTTTTATAACTTGCTGGGCTTCTGAAGAAAATATGTATGTAGAATATTCTAAGGAATACACACACACTAACACAACTGTTAGAACTAGCACATGAGTACAGCAAGGTTGCAGAATACAAGATCAATATACCAAAATCAGTTGTATTTGTATATGGAAACAATTAAAAATTAAAAAATGAAATTAAGAATATAATTACATTCAGACTGGTATAAAAAATAATAAAATACTTAGGAATACATTTTAAAGAGGAAATTCAGGACTTGCACATGAAAAATTACAAAACTTTGCTATAAGAAAGAAGATTTAAGTAAATGAAGGACTTTCCATGTCCATGGATTGGAAGACACAATATTGTTAAGATGTCAATTATCTTCAAATTGATCTATATCTACTGGCAAAAGCCAACTCCAGCATGTCAGCAGGGCTGAGTCATCTTGAGATGGCTGAGGGCATTTCCCCAAACCTGAAAAGGATGCATTAAATGATTGCTTGCTGCCAGACAGCTCAGGGCATCTTAATCTACATGTTATTGCCTCCTACTGGCCAAACACCTGAACTGCCGTAGGCAATTTCCCCCAATCTGACAATGGCTTCTGTATAGTAGCCCTACCCTTTGATGTGTTTATCCTACCTTGCCTTAGGACAAATTGTGTTAATAAATAGCAAGGGGTCTTGAAACAGGGAGAAATTGGTTTCTTTAGCCAAGCTCCTCTGGCCCCCCAAATGTCTTTCAAAATTATGTTTCATCTCTAGACTCTTGATTAATCTACACACAGCGCCTTCTCCAGATTCCTGAACCCTTCTAGATGCCGAGAAACATACACTGGCAATCTACAATGCAATTATTGTCAAAATTCCAGCATGCTTTTTTGGGGACAGAATTGACAAGTAGATCTTAAACCCTATAAGGAAATGCAAATACCTAGACTCAATCAGTTGTGAAAAATAAAATGTCATCTCCCAGTTTCAAATACGTAACTATTAAGTTACACTTATCAATACAGTGTGATATTGGTATATACATACCAAAGGAACAGAATTGAGAATCCAGAAATAAATCCTTATACAGTATCTAGAGTCAACTGATCTATTTTTATTTCACAGGATGCCAAGCTAATTTACTTAGGAATGGATACTGTATGCAACAGTGGTGCTGGGATAAGCAGATATCCATAATGCAAAAAAGATTGACTTAGACTCTGACCTCATACCATATGCAAAAACCACTTGGTGCAGCCACTTTTGGAAACATTTTGGCTGTGTTCTCAAAAAGGTAAACATAAAACTACTATATACCATCTGATTCCTCTCCTACGTAGAGAGAAATAAAAATGTAAGTCCACATGAAAACTTGCACACAAATGTTCATGACCGTGTTATCCATTATAGCTCCAAACTCGAACAGCCTAAATGTCCATTAGCTGGTAAATGGATTGACAAAGCATGTGGTATTCACACAATGGAACACTATACGGTGATAACAAACAACAACGAACTACTAACATGCTAATAATGAGTGAACCTCAAAAACATTATGGTAAATTAAAGAAGCCAGACAACAGAGACCACACAGAGCCTGATTTCGTTTATATGAAATGCCCAGAAATATGGAGACAGGAAGGAGATGAGTGTTTGCTTGAGGCTCAGAGTAGAAACAGGGTTTAACTGTAAGTGGGCACCAGGGAACTTATTGGGTGGGATGAAAATGTTTTGGAACTGATTTATGGTGGTGGTTTACCACTTGGTAAAGTTACTAAATATTATTGAATTGTACGCTGGAGAGAAGGTATGCTATATGAAATACACCTCCATAAGGGGATGAAAGAAAAAGCACATGACTTTGGACAGGTAACTAACTTCTCTATGCTTTAGCTTTCTCTGTAAAATGGGGAGAGTGAAAGTACCTCCCAGGGTCACTGAGCAGATCAAGTGAGAACATAGGTACCCTGTGTTTAAAGTGAGAGTGCCTCTCATATAGTAAACACTCCGAGAAGTATTGGTTTCTATGATTATTTTTTTTCACGTTAAAAAGAATAAGTTTAATGCAGGTGGCTCGTTTCGTAAAGAATTTCACAGGCACTTGAGACCCCAAGCAACTACATGCTGAGCGTGTCAACTCTTAGTACTGCCACGCACACGGCCAGACCCCTCCCACCATCCCCATGGTGTGCACACACGCCCACCTCAGTCAGGGGACTTCAAAGGATCTGATAGCATGAGTTAACACAAAACAAAGCTTTTAGGAAACAGCATGATTTAGTGCAAAAGATTCTCCGCAGCTCTGAGAAGGTGGTCCACTCGGGTCAGCTCCACAAGCTCCTTCTTCAAGGGGTCTTCTCACTGACCTCAGGATGACAACCATCCAGCAGAGCTGGCTACAAACTGAGGGGCACAGTTATAGCCCCTCTGGCTAGGCAGAGTCAAAGGGGCCTCTGTCAGGGAGGTAAAGGGGCACCTTGGGGTGAAGCAGCATCAGCTCCATATCCTGTCCCCCGTCTCTGCCTGTTGTCCCAGCAGAATTATTCAGAGTGCCCTCCCACTTGCCAAGGAGGCCCACGGTGGCCACTGAGTGACATGGCCACCCTGTCCCCCTCACTGCAGAGGGCCAGAGGAAGGGTCTGGACAGATGCTGGCTCTGGACTGTGTTCTCTGTGACCAAAAGTCCCTCAGGACCACCAGCCCTTTGCTCTTTCCTGGCCACAGTCCCTGCCCACATTCATTTTTGCTTTTCACTCTCCAGCTGCTCTAATAGCCTCCAGGGCAGGAGCAAAGGGATGGTCAACCCCCCCTCCTCCAAGAGATCCAGCCCTGGGCCACCCCTTGACTCTAAGTGGTGCCTTAAACACAGGTGTGCCCATGTTTTGTGGTGTACACTCAGAGCGCCCGGAGACCTCCAGCATCTGCTCCAGACATGCGTCCCAATTCTGTATTCTCTCAAAGGAACAGACCAAAAGCAGCCCCCAGAACCAGGAAGGAACAGAGGTACCTCCCCAGAAATCCACATGTGAAGGAGCCTGACATTCCCCGACCTGCCCAGGAGGAAGATGGATCTGCCCTGGGCCTGACCCCAGTCTACCACCTGCCGGGTCCCTGACTCCCCGCTGGACTGACCCTGCAGGGTTCCAAGGTGACCCTCAAGACTGGCTAGGACTCAAGACCCCACTACCTCTCAGGGTAAAGGTCTGTGAGCTGTGCCTGACCGGCAGCCTGCGGCAGTGTGGTGATTGGAGTCAGACGCGTCCCTAAGGCTGGGGCTGGGGCAGGGGCCAGGCCAGGAGGACCCCTCCAGATTTGCTCCTGGCCAGCACACCCCTTGCGGGGGGGGGGGGGGACTCCCTACTCTACTGGGGACGCCAGTGTCCTGGAGAATGGATGGGAAAGCAGAGACTCTCCAAGTACAGACTGATGGGCAGCCCCGCAGCACGGCTTGGAAAAGTGCATTTGGAACCCCAGGAGGTGGCAAGAGGGACTGTACGATCTGCGGGCGGGAAGGGGAACGTCCAGTGCACAGGAGGGTCAGCGGGTGGAAGGCACAGCGACGGAGGGAGCGTGAAAGACCAGGGCCCTGACCTACCGGTGGTCGCAGGCTTCGGCCCTACAGGTCACTGTAAGGGAGCCCGGCGCAGGCCGGGGGAGCTCCCTTGTACACAAGCACCATGAAGCACCAGCCCGGCGTCACGTGGATGCCGCAGACCAGAGCTCTTGAGCAGGCGGAAGTCCCCGCGCCTGCAGCCCAGCAGCAGCAGCAGCAGCAGCACTGGAGCTGGACGCGCAGCCGCACGCACGCCCACAGGACACACGCCCACAGGACGCACGCCCACAGGACGCACGCCCACAGGACACACGCCCACAGGACGCACGCCCAGGTAGGTGCTGCAGGCCCACGCGCCCTGCGGCCATG
>PVJC01021152.1:12809-28601 GCA_004026665.1 Murina feae | reverse complement strand
CTCCACTTTGACTATGAGGTGCCCCTGGGTCGCAGCGGCCTCAAGAAAAGCATGGCCTGGGACCTGCCTTCGGTCCTCGCTGGGCCGGGCGGCGGCCGGAGCACCATCCTCTGCTCCTCTGGCGGGGGCTCCAGCAGCATCTTCGCTTCTCCTAGGAGGTGGCTCCAGCAGAGGAAGTTGCAGTCCCCACCCAACAGCCACGGCCACCCGTATGTCGTGTGGAAGTCCGAGGTAGGGCCTGGTGTCGGGGCCCTTATGGCCTGCAATGGACACCTGGGCACGTCTTTAACTCTGTCACATTCTCAGGGCCAGGTACCCATCTAGGGGCTCCCATGGTGTGGTTGCTCCTCTTTGGCTGGTGACTGGTCCCTGCAAAGGGGCCGTCCCTAGTGGCCACACGTGTGTGTATTGTTCGGGCTTCTTGGCTCCACTTGGAGCAGTGGTGGAGCTGGCGCAGGGTCCTGCCCTCCTGTCGGTGCTGCAGACCATTGGGTAGGGGCGTCTCATCCCTTCACCCAAAGCTGATGTGTTTCGGAACTCAGATGATCGATTTCTCAGCGGTTCCCAAGGGTGAGGTGAAAAATACCCGCCATCTGGTTCTACAGAGCGCTCAGCAGCATTGCTCTGGAGGGTGTTGTTGATAGTATCGGTCTGTAGTTCTGTGTGTTGGGATGACAGGATGGAGTAACTACTAGAATTCTCTGCTAGTAGTTTTGGTATTTTCTTCTCCCTAAAGGTCTAATTTCAGAACTCAGTAGTATGGGGTACTAGTTTAGGAAATGGTATGGAATGTTGGTTTGGGTGGGGGGGGAATCTTTGGTTAGCCCTAGCCGGTTTGGCTCAGTGGATAGAGTGTGGGCCTGTGGACTGAAGGGTCCCAGGTTTGATTCTGGTCAAGGGCACATGCCTGGGTTGTGGGTTCGATCCCCAGTAGGGCACATGCAGGAGACAGCTGATCCATGATTCTCTTTCATCATTGATGTTTTTCTCTCTTCTTTCCCCTTCCTCTCTGAAATCAATGAAAAAAAAATCTCTGGTTAAGACTGAGAAAAATCATGGAAACATGCTCAGATTCCACTAAGGACAGCTAGGAGTTTTCCTTACTTCACTTATTTCATTAATGAAATACATGGGAATCAGGAGTCATTAATAAATAAGGAACCGAGAGGCAGCTGTTTGGTACCCTCACAATGTGTGCTCTCTGGTTAGGGAGATTGGAGAGCAGAGCCACTGGGAAACTGTGGTTGATGGGTCCTTGGAAAGCAGCATGCTTTTACAAGATAAATAGTAGTTGTTTTTAAAATGAACAACTCCTATCTCCGTCCACAAACTCTATAGATTTGCCTTGGATCTGTTTCCATAAAGGAAGGGAGATTCCATCAGTTGTAATTAAATATTTTAAAGTACAGTTAGAATTACAGAAATGCAATGCAATACCATGTGATTGCTGGAGATTTAGACTAAATAAAGGAAACAGACCCAAGAAAAACAGAGAACAACATCCAAGAGCATACCTCGCTCTGTTACCATGAGATAGCTATGAGATTTTGGCTTTGACTAGCTTGCCTTAGACAAGTCAGCAGTATGTATCAGAAATATTAGCATCACCCACTAAGAAAACATTAGTTACTTTGTCAAAGTAAATGCTGCTGTTGGGTGGGGAGTATGGATTAGAAAAACTAACAAACATTGTTGATTGTTCTGCCCATTTTCTTGAGGATGATAGGCTATAGAAAGAAAAGTCAAGTCAGAGAACCAGAGATTGTCTCCAAATCAGGGAACTCAGCTTTAGAAAGATCTAAATGTCAAAAATCTAAATGCTGAATTTCTGTCCTAGCCGGTTTGGCTCAGTGGATAGAGAGTCAGCCTGCGGACTGAAGGGTCCCAGGTTCAGTTCTGGTCAAGAGCATGTACCTTGGTTGCAGGCTCCTCCCCAGCCTGGGCCCTTGTTGAGGCTCCTGCAGGAGGCAACCCATCTATGTGTTTCGCTTACATTAATGTTTCTCTCTGTCTTTCCCTCTCTCTAAAAATCAATGGAAAAATATCCTTGGGTGAGGATTTAAAAAAATAAAAAGAAATAAATATTGAATTTATCTTGATCTCCTGAAGGGCTGGGTTCCCACTCTATATTAGAAGCACACATTATCAGATTAAACTGTTGGAGTTAAGAAAAAGACAGAGAAATGCAAGCCTCTGACATTCATGTTTAAACCTAATTGCATAATTAAGATGGTTTTCCTTAGCAACCATACATACTTGGAATATCACATACAGAAGCTGTTTGTTACTGTTATGACCAAAAGGCATTCTATTGTAGGTGGTCACGACTTTTTCAAAATGATCCTCTTGGCCATTAAACCTCATAGTCAATAGACAAGTAGCTGAACTGCCGTGGCTTGCAACTGTTCTATGCGGTGTTTGGGTAGTCTGCAAGCTCATTTACTGTGACTGTCACCTCTTTGCAATGGTTAAAACGAAGTACATGGGGACATCTGTAATAGTGTCAACAGTAAAAAAAAAAAAGAAAGGAGGAAATATCCTTAAGGGTAGATATCATGTATTTTCAAGTCTCACTATAAAACATAACATATAAAAAGCAGTGTTTAAAAATGAAAAAAACAAAACAAAACAAATACAAAGCCATCTAGCCAAAGAACAAAATTTTCTCATAAAGTGCGTGTGTGTGTGTGTGTGTGTGTGTGTGATCCTTTTGCTCTTGAAACAGACATGGAGTGATTGGATAGAATCCTAGCATGAAGACCCGAGGCTGGTTTTGTTTAGTAGAGGCCCAGATATCCTAACGTAACCCCTGAGTCTGGAATTTAATGGCCTGGATTACCTTTCAGAGGTTGAACGCCCTGGAGCCTTCTCAAACACACACACACACACACACACACGCACACGCACACGCACACGCACGCGCGCAATTCATCTCATTGAGCACTGCTTGTCCTTTTCACTGGCAAACGAGATGGGGCCTTTGTCCTAAAAGGGAATCTTTACTAATGATGTCAAAAGTCCAGCAAATGAGCCCCTTGCAAGGTTACTCATGGGCCCTGGTGGGGAAATTTGATTCATACAGATCTGATTCTTGGGCTTTTCCTGGTTGTTCTGGTTTAACGTTTCTTAGCCTCTGCTCTAGTGACACTTGTGGCCGAATGAGTCTTTGTGCTGGGGCTGTCCTGTGCACAGTAGGATGTTCACCAGCATCCTGGGCCTCTACTCACTAGCACTCCTCCCCACCAGTGCGACAATGAAAAATGTCTAGAGACGCTGCCCTAGGTGTCAAAATTGCCCCAGTTGAGAATCACTGCACCAGGGAGTTGAAGGCACACCCCATGCTGCCCATATAGCGAGTGAGTGCCCACAGAAGTGCTTTCAGCGGCCATAAAGCTTCCCTGGGGCCTTCATCAAATCCCAAATCTATGCGGATCCCGCTCCATGGACCTCTTAAGGTTTGCTCAACTTCTGTTTCTCTTCTATGGAATCCATAGGCAAACCAGAGAATTTACCTTCATTCAGGTTTAGCCAGAGATGGATCACACCCATTTCTATTTAGTTATAAAATATAACATATAAAAAGCAGTGTTTAAAAATGAAAATGTGTGTGTGTGTGTGTGTGTGTGTGCGCGCGCACGTGCAGAATCTTGTTGCAGCAGATTCTCTGGTTTTAAACTTAATGTTCTTACAGTGACTCCTGCTCCCAAGACTCTCATAAATGCCTGCCACTCTATGACTTATGCTCACTCAGAGCTCACAAATGGCTATATTATGGTCATAAACCTGGAGGTGTTAGTCAAAATCATCTATGACTCTATTTATATTTCCTCACTATGTAGTTCAGGATTGCTCTAACTAAATCTGGTTCATGGACATGCTGGGTAGAATATCGACTGAGTAGATAAAGGGAGAAGAAAAAAGGATAAATGGTGCATGGTGTACCATTGGTACATGCTTCTCAACTTGTCATCTTTTAAAAAATGTATTTTTATTGGTTTCAGAGAGGAAGGGAGAGTGATAGAGATGAAACATCAATGATGAGAGAGAATCATCGATCAGCTGCCTCCTGCACACCCCCCCACTGGGGATAGAACCATGACCTCCTGGTTCATAGGTTGATGCTCAACCACTGGACCACGCAGGCCAGGCTCAGCTTGTGTTCTTAGCAGCCAAGGTTTGTCCCTGATTCTGACCATAGACAAGGTCTCATTCCAACTCTCGGGTTCTTCTAATTCTCATGGACCAGAGCCAGGATTATGCTCATAGCTGATCTGGAGTTTCCCAGCTTTGATAACCCATAATTAATTTGATTTTTTTCTATCCATGATTTCTCTTCTTCATTCATTCCACAAGCACGTCTTGACTGCAAACATTTCTGTAGCTACCAGGAGCACAGAGAGGCTGAAATATGAGCTTAAAGAGCTTAGAGTCTGCTGAGGAGAACGGATGAATCAACCAATAAGTACAATGTAGAAGGATCACAATGCAATGAGGGACAGGGACGAGGGAAGGTGGTGTGATGGTTCACTTTGCTTTGGGGAGTCTTTGGAAAACTCTACTTGTGTAGAGAACACTTGAACTTGATCTCAAGGATGACTGCCATTTATATGAAGAAGGGAAGTGATTCCTTGATGGAGAGAAAGTAGTAGATATATAAAGGCACAGAGGGGTTGATATTGCTAGAGTTTCCAATGAAGAGGACTTAGAGGGGCTTAGGAGCAATGATTTGTTTGGAGGAGGAGGTCAGGACATCTGTGGTTTATTATATTAGCAACCACATGGATTTTTATGGAATAAGCTAATGAAACCAGAAATTGGACATGTCTTTGGAAGATAATACCTAACTATGGCAGGAGGCCAAAGCACACTGCCTACCCTTCAAAGCACCTCTTGGCATCAAATCTGCAGATAAGTGAAACGTGAAGTGTTTTTGAAGTCAGGAGTTCAGTGTGCCTGGAGCATGGGCTGTCTCTTGCTTTGTTGGATGCTAGTACAACAGGTTGGGTAGCATTCATTGTGAAGAGTCCACTGTGCACGCCTCAGGAATTTGGGCTGTACATTTTGCAGAGCAGTGGTTCTCAAACTGGAGGCAACTTTGTCCCCAGGGCACATTTAGAAATGGCTGAAGACAGTTCTGGTTGTCACAGCTGGGGATGGTGATGTATTACTTTTCTATTGCTGCTGTAGCCAATTACCCCAAACTCAGTGGCAACCCACATTTATTATCCTACACAACACGCATTTATTATCCTATGCTTCTGGAGGACGAAAGACTGAAATGGCTTTCTGGACTGAAGTCAAGGTATTGGCAGGGCTGTGTTCCTTTTCAAGGCTCTAGGACCCATATCTTTTGCTTTGCCAGTGACCCACTTTCTTCATTTTTAAAGCCAGCCATGTTGAATCTCTTTGACTTTCTTCCATAGTCATTTATTCCTCAGGCTCTTTTAAGTACTCTTATTTAAGGACTCTTGTGATAACATTGGGCTCAACCGAATAATCCAAGATAATCTCATTATTTTAAGGTCAGTTGATTAGCAACCTTTAATTCCATCTGCAACCTTAAGTTTCCTTTGCCATGCAATTTAACAAATTCACAGGTTCCAGAGATTAGGGTGCGGTGAGACATTATTCCACCTACTACAGGGGAGGTTCTACTGGCATCTAGTGGCAAGAGGGAGAGACCAGTGATGTTGCTAAGCACTCTGCAATGTATAAGACAGCCCCCACAACAGTCACCTGGCCCTCAATGTCAAGAGTGCCCAGGCTGAGACACCCGGTTGTACAGAATGGGGGAAATTGATTTCTTAGCATGAGGGGGTAACATGATCAGATATGTGGTTCAAAGAGATTCCTCTGGTGTTGGGGGGGGGGAGGGTGTATTAGTAGAGTGTAGATACTCAGAGGAAGTGAGCATGAGAAAACCATGCCAAGGATCCTATAAACAAATGAGGGTTGGCATATAAACATTTCTTGCCTTCCCACTTGAGCAAATTGTTTTCTTGTGCTGTTGAACTCCTAATAGGTTGGTCTCTATAAACCAGTGGTTCTCAACTGGGGGCAAGTTGGCGTACTGGGACCATTTTATATGTATTCTTTATTGATTAAGGTATTACATATATGTCCTTATCCCCCCATTGTTCCCCCCACACCCCCACTCATGCCCTCACCCCCTTGGTGTCTGTGTCCATTGGTTATGCTTATATGTATGCATACAAGTCCTTTGGTTGATCTCTTACCTCCCCCCTCAACCCACCCCGTTCTTCCCACTGTAGTTTGACAGTCTGTTCGGTGCTTCTTTGCCTCTGTATCTGTTTTTGTTCATCAGTTTATAATGTTCTTTATATTCCACAAATGAGTGAGATCATGTAATATTTATCTTTCACTGACTGGCTTATTTTACTTAGCATAATGCTCTCCAGTTATCCTGGGGCCATTTTTGATTGACAGAGCTGGCATGGGGAATGCTACTGACATCTGGCGGGTGGGGAGGGGCCAGGGACAATGCTAAAAATCCTACAGTGCAGAAGACAGACCCCACAACAAATCATTATCCTATTTGAGATTTCAATAGTGCCAAGGTCTCCCCCTCTCTCTTCCACTCTCCCTAAAAAATCAATGGAAAAATATCCTCAGGTGAAGATTAAAAAGAAAAAAAGAAAAGACCTTGGGTAGCACCCAGCTGTAGCCTCCTTACTTTACAGTTAAAGAGGGGGACCAAAAAGGTTGAACCCAAACTCTGACAACATGCTGTGGGGAGAACCATCCTGAAATCTCTCTCAACTCTCAATACAAACTGCCAAACTTCTGGAGAAAAGAGTGAGTAGGAGTACCTTAAGTCTTGGCAATCTCTTCCCCATTCCCATTACTTACTGAAACAATTCTCTCTAAGGGGCCCACATTCCAAGACTCTTCTTAGACCTCCTTTGGTGGACTTTTGGGCAGAACTGTCTGTTCTCCCTCTCCTTTCCCCATCACACAGAGGCCTCTCAATCCTCTCCTACTGCTCGCTTCTCCATATCTACTGTCTCCTTCTGCTTTCCTGTCTCTGTGCTTGTTTTTGTCCAGCTAACCCCATGGTTCTACATTTCCTTTTAAAAAATATATTTTATTGATTTCATAGAGGAAGGGAGAGAGAGAGAGAGAGAGAGAGAGAGAGAGAGAGAGAGAGAGAGAGAAACATCAATGATGAGAGAGAATCATGGATCAGCTGCCTCCTGCACGCCCCACATTAAGGATTGAACCTGCAACCTGGGTATGTGCCCTGACCAGAATCAAACCTCTTCAGTCCGCAGGCCTATGCTCTATCCACTGAGCAAAACTGGCTAGGGCTCTACATTTTCTTTAAATGGTTCTCCCTTGACAACCTCATTCACTTTTGTGATTTCAGCCATTACCCCGCTCTGGGACATTCTTAAC
This sequence comes from Murina feae, assembly GCA_004026665.1. Lineage (NCBI taxonomy): Eukaryota > Metazoa > Chordata > Mammalia > Chiroptera > Vespertilionidae > Murina > Murina feae. The sequence goes on along the minus strand of PVJC01021152.1, from coordinate 21,185 downwards.
TCTGTGTCTAGCTGTGCTCTTACACATGAACTCTTTTATTAAATTGATTTTTTTAGAGAGAGAGGAAGGGAGTGGGGAGAGAGAGAGAGAGAGAGAGAGAGAGAGGGAGAGAGATTGATTGATTGCCTCCAGTTGCTTCCTGTGCACACCCTGACTGGGGATTGAACCCACAACCTGGGTATGTGCCCTGACCAGGAATTGAACCCTTGACAGTGTACATATGGGACAATGCTCCATCCAACTGAGCCACACTGGCCAGGCTTGCACATGAGCTCTTGACATCTATTTCTGATTTTCTGCAAGACACCTGTTCGCAATGCCCACTGGGCTCCTCAGATTCTACATGTTTGAAGCGGAACAGATTAGCACCCCTCCCTCTGAGCACATTTCACTTTCTGTGCTTCTATTCTGCTTGGAGTCACCATGTTCCCACCTTCTTAGTTTTGTGAGAGATGGATGGGGATCCCTCCAGCACCCCCCTTCCCTCTGATCTTCTCCAATAAGTTCTCAAACCCTGTTGTGCTTACTTCTCATTTGCTCTGTTCTAGGAAGGATTTGAAGTAGAATGCATCCAAGTTCTGGTTTATTTTATTTTATTGATTTCAGAGAGGAAAGGAGAGGGAGTGAGAGCTAGAAACATCAATGATGAGAGAGAAAATCATGGATCGGCTGCCTCTTGCACGCTCCCCCAACTGGGGATCAAGCCTGCAAGCCGGGCATGTGCCCTGAATGGAATTGAACCGGGGACCCTTCAGTCCGCAGGCCGATGCTCTATCCATTGAGCCAAACGGGCTAGGGCTGTATCCCAGTTTTTACATCTCTCCAGCTGTTCCTTCTCATCGCCACTGCCTCATTTGGGTCCTCGTTTGCTGTGGCCTCCTACTTGGTCATCCCGCCTTGGGTTTCTCCCTCTCCATCTGGCTTATTGGCCTTGTACTCCGAAAACATATTGTCATCATGTTTACTCCCCGAGTGAAAACCTTTGCTGGTGCTCAGGGTGTACAGAATGAAATATAAACTGCTTAGCCTGTTAGTCCAAAGCCCTTTACAGTATTATCGTAGTCGACCTCCTCCCTTTCCCCAGGAACTCTGGTCCAGCAGAGACAAGCTGGCCCCTCTGCGGGGTGGTCACGACATATTTGTTGGGTGCCGGCTGTGCCCCTAATACTGGAGATGTATGTGGAACAAGCATGCAGGACCCCACAGGTGCTTCCCCTTTTATGAAAGCAATTCGTTCAGATAAAGAAACCCGTGCACGTGTTCAGAACATGCTGGCAATATGGAAAGGGGACTCTGGTAGACAGAACAATGGCCTCCAAAAGGTGTGTGCATCCTAAGCCCCAGAACTCATAGATATGCTGACTTACTCAGCAGAAGGGACTTTGTAAATGTCATTAAACTGAGAATCTTGAAATGGAGCGATCATCATGGAATGTCTTGGTGAGCCAATGTCATCACAAGGGTCCTTATAAGAGGGAGGCAAGAGGGTCAGGGTTAGAGAAGGAGATGTGAGGATAGGACGAGAGAGAGAGAGAGAGAGAGAGAGAGAGAGAGAGAGAGAGAGAGAGAGAGAGAGAGATTTTGAAAATGGAGCCATCCGCCAAGGAATGGGGCAGTCTCTAGAAGATGGAAAGCACAGGAAATGGGTTCTCCCCTGGAACCTGCAGAAGGAATGCAGTTTTTTTTTAAATATATTTTTTTATTGATTTCAGAGAGGAAGGGAGAGGGAAAGAGAGGGAGAAACATCAGTGATGAGAGAGAATCATTGAGCGGCTGCCTCCCCACGCCGGGGATCCAGCCCACAACCCTGGCATGTACCCCTGACTGGAATTGAACCCGGGACCTTTCAATCTGCAGGCTGACGCTCTGTCCACTGAGCCAAACCTGATAGGGGAGCAAGCATTTCTTCGGGTGCCACATCTGTTGGTGTGTGAGGCTGGGAGAAATCCAAGTTCAAAATGCTCGTCATCATCCCCTATCAGAGGGAGGAGGAAGAGCTGCAGTTTGAGTAAATGTTCATTTACATCAGCAGCATTCCTCTGCGCTCATTCGATGCTCACTTCTCTCTCGTTAACAGATTCGCATAAACACGATTCTACCAAAAATATTAGCAGTGTGTGCTGTTTTCTTTCACTTGCCAAAATTGGTTTATAAGAAATACCGTTGGAAAAATACCATTGGCCAGCATCCTCAGCAGCAGCGTTAATATCTCTAGAGCACAAAGGATGGTTTTGGGAGTTTCTTTGTAAAAAGGAGCTAACGATGCCTGGCTTGTAATGCATTCTTTGAATATACTGGTCTTGTTACCTCTGAGCTTGATTTTAACGTAAAGCATTTCTCTTGGTTGGCAAAAAGTGAGGTCATGATTTTCTGTGAAATTCATTAGTTAAATATGTTTTATTTTTGCCTGAAACCTATATAATTTTGTTAACCAGTGTTACCCCAATACGTTCGATAAAAAGGAAAAAAAACATTTAACACTAAAGAAGTATCTCTTAGAAGATGTCTATTAACATAAGATTTCTTTTCCAATGGAAACACAATGTTAGCAATGTTGGTACTAAAACAGATGTTTGTAATATGCTTTCAAGGTGGAAATGTGTAGATTAAATCGGATATTCAGATATTCGCGTTTGTCAAAAATAATTTTAGTCAAATGGAAGCAATGAGTTTTCTCAACAGTTTTGTTCACTTGACTAATATCGTGGCTTACTTTCAGCCAGCACTTCAGGTGGCTCAGGGCTGTGCTCATGGTGGGTGCGCACCAGAGCTGTAATTGGAAACTGCGCAGGACCGTTTCTGCTTTCTCATATTGGGCAAGTCACAGGCCAGTCCAGATGCAAAGGATGAGGGAATAGAGGCCACCTGCTAATGGGAATTTCTGCCATGTGGCAAGGGGCCAATGCCTGATCAACCTTCAGGCGTGCGTGCGTGTGTGAGTGTGTGCATGCGTGCACGCGTGTGTGTGACTTGGAGTTTTGAAGTGGTATAAAAAAGATAATGAGAAGGAAACATGTCAAAATATTGTTCTAATATCTCTGGATGAATTTAAATTCTCTTTTCGCATTTTTGTATTTTCAGTTCTTCTGAAATAAACAGGTATTACCTGTATAAGTTAAACAGCAGTAAAAAATTAACAGAGGGCGCTGGGAGCACAGAAGGGGATGTGGTCACTGCTATCTGTGAGGAAGGTGCTAGCATTTCTTCCCAAATACCAAGAATTGTAAATTGTAGCCCTCTGGAGGGTGAACTTGTGTAGAATCTTTTTAAAAAATATATTTTTGTGTGTAAAATGCAAAACACACTATTTTTTAGATGTGAACTCCTGCTTTTTAAACAAACTTTCACAGGTTTTATACTTACTTTGCACAATAGCTGCCTGCTCAGAAGAAAGGATGTAGGAGGAGACATTATGGTGTTAGCTCCTGGATTCGGGTGACTGGGCTTACCCAGGAGAAGGAACTCTGGCCTGTGGAGTTCTGTTTGCCTGTTGTTGGATGGACGGCTAGATGGTGGATCCCTGGAGGGGACAATTGCTAGGAAAACCTTTTTTCTTCCCTAATACTTTCTGGAAAATCTCAAATGTGCTTTTCACAAAAACAAAAGTAGGGCCCGGCCTGTGTGGCTCAGTGGTTGAGCATCACCTGTGCACCAGGAGGTCATGGTTGGATTCCAGGTCAGGGCCCATGCCCAGGATACAGGTTCCATCCCCAGTGGGGGACATGCAGGGAGGCAGATGATCAATGATTCTCTCTCATCATTGATGTTGCTGTCTCTCTCTCCCTCTCTCTTCCTCTCCGAAATCAATAAAAACATATTTAAAACAAAACAAAAACAAACGTAGGCAAGTGCTACAGGAGAACCCATTTATTAAGCAGATTTCAATGATAGCCATTATTTCCTTTAATTATTTTTTTAAAGAAGCTTTATTGAGATTTAATTTATACATCATGCAATTTACCCATTCAAAGAGTAGAATTCACTGTTTTCTAGAATAGGTACAGAGTTGTGCAACCATCAGTTTTAGAACAATTTAACCACCCCAAGAAGAAAACCTGTTACCCATGAAGTAGACACTCCTCATTCTTCTTTGCCCCAGCCCCTATCACTAATCTGTCCACTCTGTCTTCTTGGATTTGCCTATTTTGGACATTTTATATAAGTGCAATTATGCAATATATAGTATTTTGTCTATGGCTTTTTTCACTTAACACAATTTCTTCAGGGTCATCCATGTTGTAGCATGTATCAACATTTTATTGCCTTTTGTTGCTGAATAATGTTCCATTGCATGGATAATCTTATCTTGTTTATTCATTCATCACTTGCTAGATATTTAAGCTGTTTCCACCTTTTGGCTGTTATGAATAATACTGCTATGAACACTCTCATACATGTCTTTGTGTGGGCACATGTTTCCAGTTCTCTTAGGTATATACCTAGGAGTGGGATTTCTGGATATGCTGAGGTTTAAACAAATTCTTGGCTCAGGCTCTTTTGGTAAGTATCATAGTTTATTTTACTGGGACTATTATTCTTTGGCTTCCACAAGTTGTGACTATAAGGCATCCTATATAATAAAAGCCTAATATGCTAAGCATCTGACTATTCGTTCGACCATTCAGCCAGTTGCTATGATGTGCTCTGACCGGTAGGTTAGCTTGCTGCTGGGGTCTGGCTAATCAGATGAGATGGGCCAGATATGCCCTGGAGCCCTCCCGTGGTCCCTCCCCAGCCCCAATCATGCACTGGTGGGGTCTCTCAGCCTGGCCTGCACACTCTTGCAATCTGGGACCCCGCAGAACATGTCAGAGAGCTGGTTTTGGCCCGATCTCCACAGACCAGGCTGAGGGACCCCACCAGTGCATGAATCCGTGCACCAGGCCTCTAGTGTTATGAATAAACATCTCAGAAGAGTTTCCAAAAGTGGTTCTACATATTTTTAAGTGACAGCACCAAAGCTGACATAGGTGCTTGGCATCGTGAGGTATTTTTAATTGATTGTGTAAATACTCTTGCTTATTTCCAAAGTGTACTGCATATAAGAAATGAAATCTTACATTTAATGCTGAATATATGGCACAGTGCTGGGTATCACCATGCATACATGGTGAATTGGAAAAGACGAAATGGGCCATAGCTGATTTTGCTCAGTGGACAGAACATTGGCCTGTGGACTGAAGAATCCTGGGTTCGATTTTTGTCAAGGGCACAGGCCTTGCTCGTGGGCTTGATCCCCAGCATGAAGGAGTCATGCGATCAATGATTCTCTCTCATCATTGATGTTTCTATCTTTCCCTCCCTCTCCCTTCCTCTCTGAAATCAATACAAATATATTAAAAAAATAAAAATAAAAATGAAAAGATGAAATGGTTCTGTGCCCATGGACTGAAAATGGATAAAAAGAAAGGGTACAATCATACACTATTCACTGGTCTATCAAGTGATGTACAAAGAGTCTGAATGTTTGCGATTTTTTAAATGGTATTTTTTATAGGGAGAAAGCATAATGAGATAGAAAAGATGAGGAAGCAAGTACTGTTGTCAAGCTTTAGCCAGAAGGCCGTGATTGATGAGTACCTGCAGCCCAGCAGGGGCCACGCGGGCATGCTTAGAATTCGCTTAAGCAGTTTCCAGGCTTTCCTCCCTGCAGGCTGTTAAAATTCTTCAGCCTCAGAGCACTTGAGCAGAAGATTGCTTTTTGAAAACTATGAAGTCTATTCAGGCATGCGGAATGCATGCTCTGTTTTGCTGAAATGCTTCCAAAGACAGGGTGGGGAAGTATTTAGAATGTACACAACAGCTTATTCACAGCATTTACATGCGTGCTTGTTGCATTTTTCTTTTTCTCTGAAGTTTTCCAGTGTCTGTGTGAGCAAAGTTATTGCATCATCTGTTACTTTATCAAACATCACGTGGGGTATGACCTTCTTAAAGGGGAAAGCGACTATTTAGCATATCACAGTCCAAAGGTTCTCTTCGAGTCCCAGGCTGTGTGCTGCTGCTGCTGCTGAAGAACAAGATAATTGGCTTTGGAAGAACTTTTCTCCCATCAGGGCAATCTTCTTGGAACCACAGATGCCCTCCTTCCATGTGAGGGAATAGGTTTTACTCTCCCCTCTCCCTTGGTGTATAGTTTTGGCAAGTCTCTGTCACTGCTTTTGTTTTTTGTCATTAATCCTCACCTGAGGATATTTTTTTCCATTGCTTTTTAGAGAGCATAGAAAGGAGGGGGGAGAGAGAGAGTAACATCAATATGAGACACATCAATTGGTTAACTCCTGCACACACCCTGACCAGGGCAGCAGAACCTGCAACCGAGGTATCTGCCCCTGACCAGAATCAAACCCGGGACCCTTTAGTCCACCAGCTTATGCTCTAGCCACTGAGCAAAACCGGTTAGGGCTCTGACTCTTAATTCAGGGGGGCTGCTGATTTGAAAGGTGTGGTGAATGTCAAAGTGAGGCAGAATATGATTCTTATGCTGTGAAATCAGATAATTAGGTCCCTAGGACAAGCTGTCTCCCCATACTTTCTCCCACTTACCAGCCAGGAAAAAAATGGATCCATCAGTCCATCTCACAGCAACTATATGTCAATCACCCATGCCTCTGGTGCTCTCCAAAATCTTGTGATGTGAAACTGCCCAACCTTTATATAGATTACTATTCTGGTTGGATAGTGCACCGGGAAAATTGAGGATAACATTGAAATTTTAAATTGGCCCCTAGCCAGTTTTGCTCAGTGGATAGAGCATTGGCCTGGGCACTGAAGGGTCCTGGGTTTGATTCCCATCTGGGGCACATGCCTGGGGTACAGGCTCGATCCCCAGTAGGGGGCATGCAGGAGGTAGCCGATCCATGATTCTCTCTCATCATGGATATTTCTCTCTCTCTCTCCCTCTCCCTTCCTCTCTGAAATCAATAAAAATATAAAAATGTATTAAATTGGGATAGAACTGTATTGGGATGCCTAATAATTCCATCTAAATTAAGAGAAGGGAGAATTTGGGATGCTTGGGGATGATCCAAGAAGACCTCCATAGAAGGGGGGCCCTGGAACTGCCCCTGGAGGGATATAGACCTTCACTATCTGAAGAGGAGAATTCCAAGTATTTAAGGTTGGGGAAGAATAGGAACAGCAACTCTGAGAAGGAAGCAGCCTACATGACAGTCCAAGGAAGCAAGCCATTACAGTACACACGAGATTATGCTGGAGGCTCAGTAGTAGGTAAAGCAGCAAAACCAGAAGCAGTTTTTGAGCATCTCCTTGAACCTCTTATTTTCTTCATATACCCTTGTCTTCCCTCATTGCGTACTTCACAATAGAACAGTGGTTCTCAACCATCTGGCCCTTTAAATACAGTTCCTCATGTTGTGATCCAACCATAAAATTATATTCATTACTACTTCATAACTGTACTGTTGCTATTGTTATGAATCATAATGTAAATATCTGAGATGCAGGATGGTCTTAGGCAACCCCTGTGGAAGGATCGTTAGACCGCCAAAGGGGTTGCGACCCACAGGTTGAGAACCGCTGCAATAGAAGGTCATTTAGGATGAGGGCAGCACTGTTCTTCACTAGATTTGTATTTCTGTATCTAGTTTTAAAAGCACCATGAGTGCCCAGCTGGTGTAGCTCAGCAGGTGAGCATTGACCCAGCAACCAACAGGACCTCGGTTTGATTCCCGTTCAGGGCACATGCCTGGGTTGTGGGCTTGATCTCCTGTGAGGGGGGGGCGTGCAGGAGGCAGCTGATCCATGATGTTTCTCTCTCATGAGTGTTTCTAACGCTCTATCCCTCTCCCTTCCTCTCTCTGTAAAATGTCAATAAGAACATATTAAAAAATAAAAACAAAAAACCAACCCGTTACTTTTGGAAGCAAATAAAAACAGAGTTAGGATGAACACCCACTTCAGGTGTAGGCGAATTTTCCTTCTTCAATTCAATAAAAAGATTCGTATTTGAAGGTTTTTGTTATGTTCAGACAGGGAGCCAAACGCAGACACAAGTCGAAGATAGTGATGCCAAGTTTATGTTTCTTGAGTAATGGATACAGCATCAACAACTTCAGTCTGATGAGGGAGCACAGGTTAGATAGTGGAATATTCATGTTTGCTTCCCGAGGGCATTACTCTTATGCCTCCTTTACATTTTATTAGACTGTAAAACTATGGAATCAAAAGCTTATAAAAAATATCACTGTAACAACATAAACTGATGAACAAAAACAGATCCAGAGACAGAGAAGCATTGATCAGATGGTCAAACCTCAGGGGGAAGGGGGGGAGGGTGGGGGGAAGGGAGAGAGATCAACCAAAGGCCTTGTATGCATGCATATAGGCCTAACCAATGGACTCAGACACCTGTGG